>CM023487.1:58890152-59175698 GCA_013339685.2 Hyalomma asiaticum | reverse complement strand
GCCCGCAAAAAGGGCGCGCGGGCGGCTACGTCTGCTGCCTCCCCTTACGAAAATTGTTAATGCGTTTTTTAGGAAGCCTTTTGAACTGCGCGATAGAAGGCTATGGTTTATTTTTGACGCGCTATAGAATTTTTCTAAGGAATTCCAAATTTATTTGGCCACCGCATTTTATAGAAACTTTATAGATGTTTTCCTATAGAACATGTCTATCGAGTTTCTTTAAGATCGTACAGACATATTTCAATAGAGAATTTATACCGAGCTTTCGGACTAAAGACAAATTTATATAGAGATGTTCTATGGTGTTTCTTTAGGATGCAATAGAAACTTTCGGAACACTTCGCAAGAAATCGTTTTTGTCACTTCCTCGCCACGTTAGGGGATTGTCCTCTCGAGAGGATACTGTACTCAGCAGAAGGCGAGGTTGGGCGCTCTGCTCTCCTTAAAAAAAAGCGATGGTCCTGGGTCCGGCTGTGGGATTCGAATTGGTACCTCTCGCACGGACGCCGATACTCTACCACTGCGCCACCGCAGCTTTTTTTGTTTATTGGTACATAACAAATGGTACATAACAAATGGCACAATAACCCAAACGAAAATGTAATACAACTACACATGCATTGTACATGACACACAACAAATGACAAATAACCCAAACCAAATGTCAATGCAACTACACAATGCTCATTGTGCATGAGGTCACCTGTTATCCACCAGCAAGTGCTGGTTTCATGGATTAAAATTCGCGCGATGCTGTGAGCGGCTCTAATCTAGAGATCCACTCGGGAGGTTCAGCGGAGGCTTTTTGGATTTCTGTAAGCCAATTTACACTTTCATGGAAATAAATTCGCGCAGGCCGACCATCGTTATCCACATGATAACCTGCCATCCTAGATCGCCAAATAGAGTGAAGGCCCAAGAGCATGATTAAAAGAAACGGCACCCTATGCTCCCTATCAACAATTAAAAACCTGATTCCATGTAGGTCCAGCGGGAGATCTTTCCTATAGTCGCTGTAACACATCCCAAAAATAAACGCCCTCCCAGCAATGTAAAATAACATGGTCTATAGTTTCTGGCACTGCAATTTAAGCAATGCGATCCCCACGGTAAGAAGAATCCCTTTTGCTTCAAAAACGTCTTAACTGGCAGTGTACCAGTGTGTAGTTTAAAGAAAAAGGGTCTTTGCTGCCGGTGGCACCTGCATTTTCGTGACGCTCTTTAAGATGTGCTACCTGTGCCTCCACGGTACAGTGACCTGAACCAAGGCACTGGGAAAACAACGTCACACAGGGCAAAATACAATTCTTTACGCTTCACACAGAACAGAGGTACTCTCTTGTGAAACGTACAGTAAGAAATCTTACACTGAAGATTACTTCTATGGAGAAACCACTCAACCACCGCGCACACTCTTCTGTTGACACAATATATTCGGGCAGTCGTCTGCCCAGCCTCATTTGGCACACGGTTCGCAGAAACGGATCTGTTGCATCACGAAAAACAAAAACCGGTTAACGAGCTGTCGCATAAAAAGGTGACCAAGACCCAACCCCCCATCTTTTACCCGTCTGAACAAGTTGTTACGGCTGCCGTGCTCCCACCCAGAAGCCCTGACAAATGTGGCCAACATTCTATGCATCACTCTGTACATTCATACGCGAACAGTGCAGAACCTGCATAACTTACCAGAGCTTACTCAATAAAAAGAGATTGCAAACAGTAGCTCTGGAAAAATCGACAAGTTTGCCCCTTTCCATTTCTCGGCTTTCTCCCGCGTTTCTTTCAACTGCCCCTTCCAATACTGATCGCTGTCGCGATAAGCGTTCAGCGGGACGCCTAAGTACTTGCCTGGAGTAGACGTCCGAAGGCACGTTAGCGAAAAGAGCAGGCAGCTCCAGCCACGATCCATGCCAGGCACCGAGACACTTAGACCAGTTAAGCAGGCTACTATAGTGACTTGGCTAAGTTTTCGCAGTTTCAACAGCCTTAGATATGCTTGCTTGATCACTAGCAAAAATAGCGATGTCGTCCGCATATGCTAGCAGCTTCACTTCAGCAGCCTGACACCGAAAACCATAGATACTGTTGCCATTAATTATTTTCATGCACACTGCGCCACCGCAGCGTTTGCTTTTTTGCTTTTCCTTGCGCAAATTTTAGTCATATGCTAGTCGAAGTTAAGGTCATGAAATTAGCGCATGGGAAGGAAATGTAGTGCGAAGGGAAGGTAACCAATGGTGATTAAGGGGGACAGATTAGATTCCAAGCGAAGGAAAGCGTGCCGGGAGGCGGCAGGACGCTATTTGGTCGGATTAGATTAAAATGTTTGTGACAACAACATGGCCGCAGTTACGACATGACCATGTTGATTCGAGAAAAGTATGGAAGAGATTTTTGCCCTCAGTGAGCGTAAATAGGTCCCTCATGAAACATTTTTTTCATAAGAATGTTACATGTATTAATATACCCTCTATAGATCCCTTATAGAGGACATATAGAAATGCAGTCTATAGACAGGCAGCGTTAACACTTCTAAAAATACTCTATAAAGGTTACTTTATAGAATTTAGTAGGTACATCCCTTATAGAACACGTATGGTGAACTAGTCTATACAAAGAAAGCGATAAATGTTTTAAAGGCGCTCTTTAAAAGTTCCTTTATAGAATTCAGTACATATGAGGTCAGTACGTTTCGTATGAAATCACGTGTTTCTATAGACAGGTATTTTTAGACTTTCTGTCTATGGAAAACATTCTATAGATGGCGAGTTCCCACTGAGTTCTTTTAGACTCTACAGGAACTCATTAGGAGTTGCAAAGGAACTCTAAATCCATTTTCGTAAGGGTCGTTTCCTGCCAACCCCTGATGAGCAGGTGCTCATATAAGGCAACGGTGTGCGGGGTCCGTATCCCTATGCAATTTTGATAAATTTGATAACCTAGAAAGGGGCTCCAGCCTTCTACGACGTTCCGACAGGCCGCTCGCGAGTCGGCAATCATGTATTTCGAGTCGGAACGTGAGGCCGCCAGAGCAATAGCGACTTCTTCCGCGTGTGTTGCATTGGGAGCTCTAAAGGTGACGCCCTTAACAGTGCTGTTGTTGTGAACTAGAGCAGCCGTGTACCAATCCCCGTGGTGAGGGCCGGAGGCGTCTACGTAGTATACACCTGTTTTATTGCCATAATGTCGGGCCAGAGCCTCCGCCCACGCCAGGCACTGGCCATTATGGCCTTCGTGTTACATGTTGGCTGGAAGAGGTCGCACATAGAGGGCGCGTCTCCACAGTTCTGGGATACGAAACCTATCTTCCATGGGAATGGTTTGTTGGATATGGAGTCTAGAAAGCAGAGGGCGACCCGATTCAGCTTGCGACAAGCGCGTGTGCTGGTTTTGTAAGGTGTGCTTCCCGAAGCTCCCGGAAAGTGTTCACCGCCCCAAAGGACATAATACGGCCGTTATAAGTGGTGACGGAGAGGTCCAGGGCGAAGGGTCACCTCAACGGCTTCCTCCTCTTGTTTCCGTAGGTGAAGGTAAGGAGTCGAATAGAAAATTCGACTGGTCACGAAGGCGTTTGCCAGCCATAAGGCATCAGCACTTCGTAACCCCCCGCGTTTGTTGGAAACCCGGCGGACAATGCGGCCCACCTCGTCCCCCACCTTACGGAGTTTGGCCAATGTGGTATCTGGCCGCCTGTGCTTGTGCATGTGGAGTCCGAGTACCCGTATCTCGTCAGCTTCGTGTATGGGACCGCTGTCAAGAGATAAACAGATTTGAGTTGTGCACTTTGGCAAAGGGCGGATGTGCACAAATTCCGATTTGTGAGGGGAGCATTGAAGACCGCAGCGGCGGGCGTAGCGGTCTGCTATCGTCGCTGCTCTTTGCAGGCTGGGTTCAATGTCCCCTATGCTGCCCTGTGTGGCCCACAGGGTGATGTCATCGGCGTACAGGGTGCGCTGCACGCCGGCGACACGATCGAGGTGGGCCGGCAGGTGCATCATGACCAGATTGAAGAGCAGTGAGGAAAGTACCACGCCTTGGGGGGGGGGGGGGGGTTCCCCGGGTGCCGAGTAGGTAAGGACCGTGCTCTTTGTCTTGGATGCGGACGTGGGAACGCCGATCGTTGAGAAATTGGCGTATGTATCAGAATGTGTTGAGGCCACAATCGGTCTGATTTAGTTTAGTGAGTATTATGTGTGTTACGTTGCCAAATGCCCCCTTAAGATCCAAAGCGAGTACTGCCCGGTCATTAATGGGGCATTCGAAGGGGTCAAGGACGTCCCGATCGAGTTGCAGGAGCGCATCCTGCGCGGATCTGTGTGGAGGGCTCCGGAAATTTCGGCCACCTGGGGTTATTTAACTTGTACTGACAACGCACAGTACACGCGTCTCTGGCACTTTTTAAGGCGATAGCATTAGAGAGCTCGTTTCGCAGAAATTCCGCCGTCGGTAACGGCGTCGCTTGTGAGCGAAAAATCGTCCGTGACCGAAAAATCGAGAAAGATGCAATTAAAATAAACAATAAAAATCCTCAGTCCCATTGAGGATGGAACCCGGGCCTTTTGCGTGGCAAGCACGTGTCCTACGACGAAGCCACGATGTTACTTGCAACTGCTTTGGAAAAAAAAAAACACTACATAAATGTCATGTAGTGGAAGGAGTCTCCTTAATGCATTTTGTTCGGCAGGTGTCACGACGAAAATGAGCCCATTCGGCGATTTGTAGGCTCGTTGGCTGAGCCATCAAACTACGCTTTTTTCCGCGACGTCACGCTTCCGAAATCCGGGATAGTGCTCCCATCGCCGCTAAAAACAAGAACTTTCAAACAGCTCCAAAAATGGACAACTATGGCCATCTATCGGAAAACATATCAAGCAAGGAGGAGGAGGAATGAACTTTATTGAACACATCAAGCAAACAGCAAACATTGAATAATGTGCTGCCAACTGTGAGACATTGTGAAAAACATGTCTCGACTACCATGGCCTCCGAGACGGCGGGCGTGCCCGCCATCTCGGAGGCCATGCGACTACAGCAGAGCCTATATGCTTCTGCCGGAAGTATCGTTCCGCCTTGATCATATCAAGCAAACAGCAAACATTAGATAATGTGCTGCCATCTGTGAGACATTGTGAAAAACAGGTCTCCACTACAGGAAAGCCTATATGGTTTCGCAGTTCTAGCACAGGAAAGTGGCCACACTGCGCAGTCTTGTTCATCGATGAGTGCCGGCGGGACATTCATGTCAAGTAGTGTTCCACAACTAACGAGCCAGAACAATGTAAAGTGTAACGCCTGTGCGCAGTTCATAATACAAGACCATGTGACTACATCACTGCAAAATATTTTCATGAAGTTGATATAAAAGTGCTGTTATATAGATCGAAAACCTCTACCATTACTATAGATACGTCGCATGCGTGTGTGTGTCTGTGCATGTGTGTGTAACAACGCACATTAATATGTATGCACTGAGTGGCTGAAGTGCACACTAGGGGTCAGATTTCGCTATCGCGTTCAACTCTTAAAGGCGAAGCTTAAGGGTCCCCCAATTTTTGCCTCCATCGAAAATGCGACTGCCGCGGCCGGGATCGAACCCACGCTTTTTGGGTGGCAGCCGAGTACCATAACCAGTACACCACTGCGGCCGGCGCAGTGCATGTGCACATGTGCTGCTACGCCATCCCTCGCCTGTACCGATGAAAAATTGCGTCGCGCAGCATAGCGGAAATGCGGTAGAGGGGAGGAAGGAAGCCAACGATAGTGGGACGCACACAGTTACTGCAAACGCCGGCCGCGTTTCTCCGCGCTCGCGCCGAGCGCGCCCGGTGTCCGTGACTCTAGCGGCCGCTCAGCCGGTTGCTGGAGCATAGACCGGTCTAGCAACTCATTCATTTCATTGCAGGCTAGCATTGGTAGACAACGGAAAGTAAAGCTGCCAGAAGCGCAGCATGAATATAATGCTCGACGCAAACAGCAAGACCGACTTGCTTAGCAGCGTCGCAGTCAAAAGGCAGAACTTCTCGTACAAGACGCCGAGTCTACTCATGCCATTAAAGTGCATGTGAAATTCACGCGATGGCGCAATGGGAAATCGTTGTGGATGGAGGGTAATCGTTGTGGGTGTAGTTTAGAGCTTTGCTGCCGAACCACCTTCACAGTGTGGAGTGGAGCTGCAGTTTTTTGTTTCTGCATTTATGCTGTCATTGCTGCTACAGGGTGAACGGTGCTTAGTCAAGCTGCAGAACCCGCACCTTTTTCTCCGACCCCCTATTTTCACCATTCTACTTGTTTTCGTGAAACCAAAAGCACATAATCAGATTGATTGATTCATCGATTGATTGACTGATTGATTGATTAAATCTTCAACCCAAGACTCAGGTACCCGACCCTGGGACTTAGGAGTTCGAATCGAGGACCTTCGCCATTCGAATGAGGACCTAGGAGTGCGACCCTGTATTCTTTGGCAGTGGAATACGGAAGATTTCGCACCAGGAACCTCTGGCATTCGACTGGGGACCTTGGGGTTCATACCTGGGGCCTCACTTCTCGACTAAGACACCATTGCACAAGGGGCACTGGTTCCGCGGACCTCGGGGTTCGAACCCTGAATGTCATGGGTTCGTGTGCTGTACATATTTATACACTATACTGTCCAATGTCCTGTTGGTATCTCAATTAATGTGCTTAGTTCGCGCCGTTCGTTTTCATGCGTAATGGCTATGATAATTACTGTACAGTCAAAATCATTTCACATAAAGAGGGTCAGGTCCAGGGAACCTCTGGTTTTAGTTGATAATTTTGTGCATTATTACTTGAATATATTGAGTGTATTTCCCACCCATACATTTTCCGGACACCGTTCGAATGTGACAAGTATTAAAATGTTTGAAACATTACGGAATTATGGCCGTTTTTTGCTGTGATCGGGTGGTGAGATTGAAGATGGTCTTCAATGTGATCGGTATATGAGAAATAACTAGGAGATAGAGGAGTCTCGTAAGCATATTCTGATTTTTGGACGTAAAACCCAAGAATTTATTATTATGCTTTGTAAGTGTTCCGAAGGAGACCACGCTAAAACGTGATCCCTCGTGCTACGTCACACCAGTCGCAGTGCGGCTTTTGATGTGGTGGCCCTTGAGGCGGGTAGCGCTTCCTAGTACGACGCTGCTGTTGCGCTGACTGCTCCTGGCGTGTGCGGCAGTTGTCTTTTGTCTTGCAGATATATGTGCAGCAACATTATCAGCTTCACGCGTTGTTTGAGACAGGCCGCGCAAAGAAACCGCGTCAGTGATGGCAGCCATGTGTCTTGCTGTTAACCATTCTGGCAAGAATATAGCGCAATTTTTCGACTCTAGCATCTTCAGCTAAATATGTTTTTCGAGTGTGTGAACATTGTGAGTAGATGCTATGTAACCAATAAACCCGGGAGAAACGCGCGCGCGGTATAGGAGACTTGTGGGACGAAGCCCTAAGGTCGGGGTTGAGTGAATGACAGGCATGAGTGAAAAGGGTATTGGCATTTTGAATTTGAGGCCGCGCAAGAGGTAGAGTTCTGGTTTCCTTGGCATGCATTGCACCACTCTCCCTCCACCGGTGCCAAGATGCACGTACAAGGTATTCAATTGGCATTTCGTTTCGTCTTGCACATGAGCTCTTCGCTGCTGCCTAAATTATTGACACGTGCGGTCGTTTTCATTTGTCTAAAAGAGAACGCCGTTATGACCTTCCCATGAATTGCGCGCTTGCTGTGATTGTTTGCGGGCAGCGCCGTTATCACTTTTCTCTTACGCGCAACGCAGGCCGCGTTTATCTTGCATGTCACTTCGGGAACCGTGTCGATCATTCTTGAAACTTGGCATGCCTGACGCGTACATTTCGGTGACTTCTGGAATTCCAGAGATAATGCGAGAACGCGTTATGACGCGTGTCTAAAAGCCGGCGCATTACGCCGCTTGTCAGTCTTTCCGTCGACCGACGACTGTTCACGCCGCTATTGCTGTGCATTGTCATTGGCTTTGTTTTGCTGGGCACACGTTCACCCAATAAACAGTTCGCCTAACACCCCTTGAGTCCTGCGTGCTTCGCCTTGAGTGCTGCTTGCGTCACTACCACGTGACATTATGAATGGACGCGAAGCCTCAGGGACTTTAGTTCTTGCCACCGTTTCTGTCATGTTGCGGACGACTTATACTCAAATTCATTTTAAAGGCTTTGGCGACAGCATCTGCTGGACACCCACATAGCGCAATGGACTATACCACGACGTGTGGGCACAGTCGCCTAAAATCGCCGTTATCGCTGCGAAATTCGCTGGACGACAGCGAAAGCATCGTTTGTTCGCGTGCGCCACTTGGAATCTCCAGTAGTCGGCAGAGCTGCTGCATCTCCCTCACGACTTCCCACGTGACCTGGACCTACGTATGGCCATATCCAAACGTTGCGTCCGACTGCGTACCAACCAAGCGGTTTCCTAGGCTGGTTCGCTATCCATTCCCAGTTTTGGCGCATCACCGCACCCTCGAAATTGACACCTGAAGGGCATTTTTGTCGTAGCCGCCTTTAGACTATATTCATTGCGTTCCTGTCCACCACGATGCCTATGTTCATGGCGTTCCGATTCGCCAGAAAGGTCCGCAGCGGCCAGACTGGACGTGACATAAAAAAAAATCCGGCATATACCACGCATTGTGAGAATCGATGTCATGCAAGCAGCCAGCTAGACAATTGCCTATTACGAATTGCTTGGCTTTGTGCCAAGTGTTAGGGCTAGTATAAACGTGTTTCTGCAAATTAAACGGCGCCAAAATATGCGACAATGCGCGGATTATGAAAAAATACGCAGGGAAGGGCCGGAAGATGCATGAACACGCAGACCAGGCGCTTGTCTGCGTGCATTTTCATTTTCCCTGCTTTTTCTATTTATTTGGGGCCGTTTCATAATCATGAATTCCAAAAGAACTAGCCAGGTTAATAGTGCTACTTATGGTAAGAAGTAACGACAGCACTCACTTATAGTGCACGTACGTATGTATCCTATAAGCGAAATGCATATTGCAGTGCGCTTAATGTGGATGTGATAAGCGTCATTTTCTGGACTACTCTAGCGGTTCCAGAAAGGCTCGAGAAAGGCATGTTGCCTAACCTATTCCTTACTTGATGTGCCGGGTGCGAGGAGCTGCTCTGGACGAGTGCAAGTGATTTACTTGCCGCGCCGGAAATTCAGGTTGGATTTCTACATTTCTGAAGCGTGGCACGTCACCTTGGGTCGTTACAGCACGCTTCTCTGTGTCTGACTGCTGTTATGCAAAATGAAATAGAATCAAGTCTTTATTTTCGATCAAATGTTGAGGGTCCGTCAGGCGAGAAGCGGTTTAAAACCACTAGAGAGTGCCTGAGGGCCCACGTACATGGCGGAAGCACCGAAATGACGTTTATAACAAATAAGACTACGTATAGGAAAACCAAATTCTAAGGACGTTGTACAAATGTAATAATAGAACAAATAGACAAAGAACAAATAAAATAACGATGTATTACACTGATAAATACAATAAACGTGATAAAATAAGCGTGATAAACGCAGAATGCGATACAAAGAGTAATGATTTCCTCGTAACAAAGAGTAATGACACCGCTTTACTAGAGTTTTGTCATGAATGGAATGTGGCCGTCACCCTAGCCGGAAATTGACACCGGTTCTACGAGCTTGGCAGCCTGCCTGCCCGTCCGTTGTGGCAAATCAGCCTGATTTGTGTTCGCCAAAATTGAAGTGCATTTTTTAAGCGTTAGCGCAAAAGAAACACAAATGTAGAAGTAGCGACACCGGCACCGCCTTTCTCCTTCATCGTCTATGTTTTGCGTCAGTGCTTGAAAAAAGAAAAAGGGACCTACCATTGCGTCCCTTTGAAGTGCGTTGTCATGTATGGATACCGGTGAAGCATTGTGCTAATTCTCGAGAAATTTCGTTCCGCGAACGCTGCCAAAATGCGAGAAAATGTTATAAAATCCACAGCGTCATGCTGACGTTTATATACGCGTATTTCGGCACGGAATATAATGTGTAATCTTACGTTCTCTTCCTCTGATAAAGAAATCCGTCTTCGCCAAAGCAGCGTCCCATGCCGATTGTCAAATAGTACTTTGCTCATTTAGAGAGATTCCTCTCATGCCAGGATGCGCGCCAAAGTGGTCTCCCTCCTCGCAGTATACATGTTTTGAGCCGTCCTGCAAACATTGAACTTTCGCCAGTTGGAAACATCAAACGCATCTTCCGCAAACTATACCTGCCGTGCTGTTTAGCAATGACGGCGACAAAACGCAGAGGTTCGCTGAAGACTTCAGCTGAGAAATCGCTATAATAGGGTTATAATCGATGAACGCGCCGCAAACAGAAATGTTTGGTGGCCTGACGAGAATCGAGATTTTGCAGATGGAAAGCGCAGTCCTCTGGGGCAATTACACACAGGAGAGTTTAGGAGAAGTGCGCCGTAGAAAAAAAGGATGGGTTGGTCGGCCCACGGTAGGCATGCCCACCTCTTTTCCAAAAGCTCGACTAAGTTTTACCTCTGGTTCATGTCTGGGCGCTTACGATTGCCCTTAAAAGAGAAAGAGTGTAACTAGTGCATGTTGGGGCAGTGAAACCGGCGCAGAACGCAGGAGAATAACAAACAAGCTCGAGAGAAAGAAGCACAGAGGGGCGACGGAACGACAAATGATAGGGGTAACATTAAGAGATCGGAAGACCGCAGAGTAAATGAGACAAGGGTATCCAACATACTACTCGAATTTAGGAGCAAAAGAATGGATACGGACAGGCCACATAAGGAGGGTGCCGTAACCAACTGTAAACAAAATTAAAGGAGTGAGACTCGTTGGGGCTGGAGGAATCCAGGCGATCAAGTCAGAGTGTGAGCAAATACGTTTGCACGCAGATAATAGACTAAGTTGTGCGTTCGATAGACATAGCAGGGAGACGTTTCTAGGCTTTTAGGCGACAGGCAGCGCCAGCGTAGCTTGGGGAGCGAACACCCTTTGTGAGCGAAAAGGAAAGGGAAAAGCACTTGGCGAGGAGGAGTGCCGTCATCACTACCGCACTGTCGGCAGCGTCTCCTCCGCACAACCGCCGTCGGCCGCATGGATCGCGTGTGCGCGCTCTCGTTCGGAGAGGCGCGCCGTGCGCGCCCGCTCGATTGCGGGCACGCGGTGTCGCCTGACAGCCACCTTCGTTGTTCGCTCGCACCACTCGTCTCACACCGTGCGCCTTGGGAAAGAGTTGTACGTGCGACCACTTTCACCAAGCGGCCACGCACCCCGCCAATGTGCCAGCAGCACCCGTGTCCAGTCGGCCTTCATCTTCCAAGCAAACAAAGGTGCGTGCCTCACGTGTGGCTGCGGCATATCCCATTTCACACGTCGAGGGACGCTCTGAACGAACGAGGTATGCTGACAAGAAACGGAAGTATCGTTCCACCTGTGCACGTGCTGCTTGCGCTGGGCGGCTGTAACTGAGATCATTGCGGAGGCGAAATGAGCTTGCAGGACTTCAACGGGACGTCTGCCGAGTCGGCGACTGCGTGTGGGGAACACTGCGATCCGGCGCCCGTCTTCAATCGCTCGTCGCTCGTGCGAGTAGTGGTACTGGCTGTAATTGCTCTCCTGTCTCTTGCTGGTAACACGGCTACTCTGGCTTCGATATGGACGCATCGACGACGACGTTCCTCGCTGTACACGTTACTCGCTCACCTCTCCGTTGCCGATCTTCTGGTGACGTTCTTTTGCGTGTTAGCGGAGGCCTTCTGGACGTGGACGGTGCAGTGGGTGGCGGGTGACGCTGTCTGCAAGCTCGTCAAGTTCTTTCAGATGTTCGCGCTCTACTTGTCCACTTTCATTCTGGTGGTGATCGCATTTGATCGCTTCGCTGCCATGCGGTTCCCTATGCGCCGTGCCAACGCTCGACGGACTGCCGCTCGCATGGTGGTGGCCGCCTGGTCTACGGCAGCCTTGCTGAGCTTACCTCAGGTATGACTCGTCAGAGATGGTCAATGACCCGGTCCTTCGTTTTTAAGCGGCGATTTCAACTAACTTGTATCCTCTGGAGGGAAAAGCTATGCGCGCAGAATCATATTTAAGGAATATAAGAGGAAAAAATATGACGTAATGATCCTTCTTACTTTTCGCGAGCTTTTTCATTGCTGATAGTATCGAAATAACAATGCACACGAGTCTGACCGAAGTAGTTCGTTTGTGGAAATGCGTGCGAATTAACGCCTCAGGCCCTAGATGGCAGTCGTTAAGGGTTGCTGGAGAGGCACAGTGCCACAAAGGGAAGCAACGTAGCAAAATATTTTACACTTACGCGCTTCGCTAAGCACTTCTTGCATTAGGTCCTTCTCACCTGTAGATGACGGGAGCTGATGACGACGCTGTCACCGGAGCAACGTTATTGAATAATTACGCTGCACTACGACGCAATAGCGTTACACAGATTACATTCCATGATGATAATAAGATGTTAGCTATCGTGTGGTACGATGACAATAAAATCCAAACAAGAGCAGAGGTCCGGGCGATAGGACCCAAAATAATATTTAGAATGGCAAAAACAAGGAGATGTCGTTTGAGAAAAAGGTTTCGACGAATTGATGTAGTTTACTAAGACGAGTCCTCGCGTTAGAAAGTTAGTTCTAACGACATTCGTCTTTTTTTAACCGTTTAGGCGAATAAGTGCCACAACGATACCAGCGATATGGTGCTAGGGCTATCTGGCTTATAATGAGTGCCTCAGTTACTAGTACAGTAAAAAATCCTGCAGATCCCAAGGACTGTGGGAAACGGTGTCATGCGAAGCAGTGAACGAGGACATTGCCTATTACGAATGTAATTCTATGGAATGCGCCCAACTGTTGCGAGTAAGATCAAGGCTTTTGTGCAAAACGCATGTACCCACTCATGAATATTTTTAACATGGGCCAACCAGGAACGTCGACATGACCGTGGCTTCTGGATGGTACGTCACTGTACGATGTAACGTTGCAACTCACATTAGTCCGAAGCATAGACATCTCTTTTGTCAAAGCAAAATTTTCTATACGGTGCCTGGATGTTCTATCAAAGCGTCGTTCATTCAAGCTCACCTACAGAATCGAACAAACTTGCACAAAGCATACCAAGTGCTATCAGGACCTATGTATTAGTGCTTATCACATATTAGCAGCAGAATTCACGTTACGCATACCCTATCATTAGGACTGCGCGTGCAATAGGTTTAATTACTATGTATACGAAACGGGATAAGCAGCCGTAGCCCAGTGGTAGCGTGCTTCCTTGGCACCTCGAGGGCCCGTGTTCGATACCACCTTAAAGCTCGGTAGGTTGCATGCGTGTCTATGTGCTTGTTATGTCTACACTTGAATCGCAACCTACCACAAACGGTGTTTCTTGTCTTAAAAGCCGAACTCGTTGAGCGCGCTGTCAAGCGCGAAAAGAGAAGTGTGGGTCGTTCCTGGAGGCAGCGAACCAGGGTGACGTGCTGAAAACCTGAGGCGCCGGTCAAATTTATCCCTAGTAGCACGCATTGTTGCCACAATGTTACAGCAATGTTACCTTCCAACATTGCCTCAACGTGGCTAATGTCCGTTTTTGGCCGCATTCCCGCAACATTCAAAGACAACATTGCCGCAACATTGATGAAACGATTTTGCAACATTGCTTGAAAGTTGCTACAACATTCAGACAACTTTTATCTTAACCGCAACGTGCAGCAATGTTGATGCAACATTTCCCCAATGCTGCTTGGAAGGTTCCACAACATTTCGGAATCTTTCGAACTGAAGAGCAACATACAGCAACGTTGATGCCACATGCCTGAAATGCTGCTTCAATATTTCAATAACATAACGGCAACCTTAAAGTAACTCAATTTCTACGTGAAGCAATATTTTCGCCTTGCTGCTTAGACATTAATGCAACATTCAGGCAACCTCTGAGTATCCTAGCTGCAACATACAGCATTATTGTAATAATGTTGCAATGCTACTGCGATGTTTCAATATAAGAAACCATAGTAATTTGCAACATATATATGTCAAGGCATTTTGGTGTTCACGGCTCCTTTTTCATGCACTCAGATCACATAAGCACGGGCATCTCGATTCTGTCACATCTCTACAAAGATCAAGTGACAGGCTGGTACGGCCAATGGCAGAGGGCACTAAATGAAATTCTTAAATTCACATGATATGTAATGATGTTTTACATCGGTCGTCACGAAGCCAGCCTCAAATGAACAGCTGTGTTGCATGCAGATCTGCGTGTTGCCAGTCAATGGTTGATAGCAGCAATATATATTTGCCAAAAAGTGTAAAATAAGTGCTTTATATTAGCCTAACATATCACTGTGCAAAAGGAAGAATTGTTTTTCCATGTTTCTTATGCAATAAAAGCATCTCGGTACTTGCAGTACGTTGTCGGCAATGTAGTTTTGAAGAGCAGCAGTGAATTAATCTACCATGGCTGTTATGACAGTGAGCTTTCAAGTGGCATGGACGTTCAGAGAGATGGGTTCTTCACTCAGAGTTAAGATAAAAAGTAATGCAAGAATTTATTACACAGGAGAGAAAAGACAGAAGGTTTCATATAATCAAAGTTCCAGGATTAAATTAACAGTACAATTTTTTTCAAAGAAAATATATGTTTAGATTTGTTCAAAATAATTTTACCTATCCAGAACAGCAATATAGCAGAAAGATTTTTCATTCATTAATGCTGTCACAATCTTTGACGAGGGACCTATAACTGCTAGCTGAGATATGCAATGAAAATAACCTCCAACGTCGGTGAACAAATGACCCTGAATTCTTTCAACGAAAAAAATCTCATTGCCACATTGCACAACTGAATAGGTAAACAACATGAATAAAAAAAACAGAATATTGGCACCAATGGTGGTTTTACAGCGAAACTATAGTAATGTTAAGAAAAAGAAAATACTGCATACAGTAACAACACAAAGTACTGTCAACAAACTTTGCCTCTTCAAGACATCCTACAAGCTCTGACAAGACAAAATGTGACACAGACATAAGTGAGAAATAATCTTGCAAGCATATGGCACCTGCGTGACCAAAACTGTAAAGGCAAGATCGACTAGATACAGTAATATGAGCAAACTTAAGAGCAACTGCACTTTCCTTTTTGTGTTATACCAGAACAAACATGGCACAGGAGAAATATAAGCAACAGTCTTGCAGCACTGGTACCCTTACCTATGTGGCCCCTTATGTGTTTTAAACATTGACAAAGCCGTGCAGGCTTGACTAGATACTGTAGCATAACAACATGCATGAACACACATAGGTGAAAGCTGCTCTTTTAAAGATATCACAGACAGATAAAAATGTTACGCATGAGAAAGTAAGAAATAATCCTGGAAAAATACACCGATAACGGTGCGGCACATTATGAAGTATTTAACATGGACCGAGCTGTGAAGACATGCTTGACTAGGCACTAATATTGCAAGATAGCATGATCACACATAAGTGGAGCTTGTCCCTCCTGGAGTAAACTAGACAAAAAAACTGGGACGCAGGAGAAAGTAAAAAATAATGTTGCAAGCCTTGCATCCATAACTATGTGGCCCCATATCAACATCAACTTGACATCAACAAAGCTGCAAAGGCACGCTTGACTAGAAAGGTAATATTACAAAATAGGACGAACAATTGTGAGTGCAGCTTTACCCCAGTTAAAGCAACGTAGAAAGACAAAATGTAACCCATGAAAATAATCTTCAAAAGCAGGCTGCACTAGATGAAGTAATATTACAAAATAGTGTAAAACCAAAGAACTTTTCCTTTCAAAATATCTGAAACAAGATGTTGCACGGGAGAAATTATAGCAGTAACATTACAAAATAAGCTTGAACAAACCGAAGAACAACTTTCTCTCTTGTAATATCTTAGTCTCTTAACATCAATTTTGTAATGTCAAACTTAATACGATACGTAGTATTATAATTACATGGCACAAACAAACAGGTGCAAGTTGCCCTTCGGAAGCTATCATAATTCTCCAACACAGTACAAAGAACTGAAAAAAAAACAAGGTTTGGGATCACATTTGAGCAGTTAGTCCAACTTTCTGGCGAACATTTGTAGTTGTGTGCGGACGGCTCATGCTGTTGTAATCCAAACAAGGTGACAAGGCGAACAGAGAACCAATTCACACAGCCAATCAGTCCATCCAACTTGTTAGAGGGCACTTTGAATGCAGGCTCGAGCTGCCTCGCTGAAAAAAAAAAGAAAATGGCACACTAATTTAAATTGGCAGAATAAAGCAACAGACTTCAGTCACCTGAAGCACCAAGGCATATCCAGAGAAAGTCTTGCTAATTTGTCTACAAATCTACGAAGCCAATTTGACTCAACCTGCAACTGTGTTAAGGCCTTAAGAAAACAAAAATAAAATTATTGCATACTAAATCTTGAACTCTTTTTCTTTCTTATTGCATGGTGGTCCTCAATTAGGTACGATAGCACCATTAGGTTTCACTGGACAAAAATGAATGCATTGCCATCCATGACTACTGGCAAAATTTATCTAGATATTCAATGTACAAAACTAAGGTTCTAACTGGTTACTAATCTGCTGTGTGTACCTGTTGTGGCTACAAAATTACTAAAGCATTTTGCTACTGTAAAATGCTAGAAAATCGGTGCATTTAGATTTCGCTTTTTCTTGGGCAACGACAGATTGAAATAATCCATGCACAGTTATCTGTTCCAGTGTACTTTACAGAGTAAATGGATTATAAGATGCTTATTCCTATCAATCATAACCACAACACATTCTTGTGCTTTCTGACACACAGCCACATCTGAAGGTAGCAAATGGAGCAATACATTGACATTGAAAGTATAATAATGTAAATAATGCATCATGATCACTGCATACTTTTCGGTACAACTTAAAGCGGTGAAAGTTAATCCACAGCCCTTCTGGCAGTCCTCATATCTCGAGTGTTGCTTTGAGATGTTACAATGCGAAATCCAAACAAACTTCTGCGTACATACAGCTGACAAGCATTGCACAAGCCAGATATATAGTGTGCTTGGCCGCAATTACATCTTAACAACCACATATATCCTAGGTGTGCTTTGATGAGGTGTAACTATGATGGTGCATAGTTTATTCTGGCATTGACAGAATGGGTTAGAACACCAACATTGGCATACGGTGTGTGCGTGTGCATAAAAAATTAAAAACTATTATGATTTATTAAAAATACACTAGTGACGATTCAGTTCTATGTGACAAAAGATAAAACTGGGAAAATTGTATACCGTTTTTTCTGCCGGGAAGGGGCATACCGTAGCCAGTCTGCTATGCCGTTGTGTATTTGTAGCTCTGTTGCTGTTGCGAACACCTTTTGCAGTGTCTCTGAAAATTGAAAAAAATTATTTTTACAGCAGAGCTGTTAGGGTTGAGGTTCGCCATGTGTCACAAATAGGAAATGACCATCATGAACCCGCTTGCGCTGTATCACTGCCCAAACACTCTGTGAAGATGGTTAACAAGAAAAGCAGGAACGTGTGGCCCCTGATTGGTGTTAGCTGCCTGTGTGTTGTTCCCTTGCTAATCTTCGCTGGACCAGTATGGCGAGTAGTAGGATTTGCCCAATTTCTGTGGCACATGCACGCTATAGGAGCTATATAGCAAAGCTGTTATGGCCGAGGAGCGAGAAAATAAAAGGCAGAAGAACTACAGAGAAGACGTAGGCAGAGAGAAAAAAAAGAGAGAGACAGAGATACAAATAGACATAAAGAGATAGAAAGACAAAGACTAAAAATTTTTTTAAAAGAGCAAGCATAGCCATGTGTCAAATAGTATTGCAAGAGTTGGGAAAGAGACAGGGGAGGCATTAAAAACCCAGCCAAGCCAGGGCCAGCTAAGTGCCCAGCAGCTCTGCTGTGACCCAGCCTTGCATGAATATGCAAATTTTTTAAAAGAGTAACATTTTAAAAAAGGAAATTGAAAGAGGACATTATTCAAGTAAAGGTTTTTCATTTATTTCCTTTCTAAACTACTGAAATTATGACAATCTTTTAATGCCTACTTAGGAATGCACAAGACAAGCATAAGTGTAACTATCGTCATAAAATATGCAGAACTGCCAAAGCGAAATTCAAAACAAAGCGTTGGCCAGAACTTCAAGTACTGCGACATACTTTGAGGCGAGGCTCTTTTAAATATAGCTTGAGAATCCCTATTTCAGAAAAATAATTGCATATAACACAGAACATGCATTAACATGAACAAAATTAGATGATCTTACCAGTAATGACCTGGAGGAGCTGCAAAGTGTTAAACGGACGTTTGCCTTTTCTCCCCGTGAGGGAAAACTCTTGTGCCAAGGTATCTGCCATATATCTCCTCATCAGCTGGCGTAAGGCATCCTGAAGAGAAGAACCTCCCAACCGAGAGAAGTGAGCCACCTGAAGGAAAAAAATGAGTTTCAACACTTAGCAAAGCATGCTGAAACAATGCTAGCAGTAAAGCTTGGTAGTGAGTGTTACTCTGGAGCAGATTCCTAAAAATATTATGTTAAAAATATTATGTTTAAAAACACTGAACTTACTAGATCAGTCCTATTTTTTGGAGTTTGAAGATACTGCTCAAGTTCCTCCAGGTCACTGTCAATGGCCAAGGGAAGCAAACTAAGCATGGCACCATCAATAGGATCTGCTGCTGTGTGATTAGGCTCAGTTGAGTTTTGCAAGCTCTCCACAGCGTTCTCCAGTGTATCCAGCTTGAGTTTGATCTCCTTTAGCAGTTTAAGAGTCTTTTCTTGCACTGTGAATAATTAAAAAAAGCAGGATTCACAACAATACACTAGCAAGCACATAGGTGCGCATACAGGCACTCAGTGATGTTTTGCAATGAGAAAGCTTGAAATATTGTTTTAGTTTGCTATAAGAATATTTTCAAAATGAAGTCACTTTTAAGCTCCCCCCCTCCTAGCAAACGCAAACTGCCTCAGTAAAAGCTGCCGCAAGCATGAAAAATCTACGAGCCCAGCCTTCAAAGACATGTACACAAGAAGAGAACTTTTGACAACCTCACACCCCTCTTCTCCCATCTTGTGTGGTTATCAAAACCTCTTTTTATGTACGTGTCTGAAGGCTGGGTTTATAGGTTTTTCAAGCTAAGTACCAACAGGGCCAGCACCATATTCCTCTGTTGCATACATTCACACACGTGTCAGAGTTTGCGAGACAATTCCGAACATTAAGTGCAGGGTCATACTAGTTATTTCCTGAAGGTAGTTTAATGCTAGCACCAGACAAGCCTACAACCATGATGGCCAAATACATCTAACAACGAAGGCATTCGGGTACCCATGAAAGCAGTTGCTGCTAAATTTTATTCGCGTACACTGCTCTGCATGCTGCACTGAGTGAGATGAGCTTTTTAGCTATTGACACCAAACTGCGACTGACACCACTTTGCTAACTACCACATTCAGGAAGCAGTGTTAATGTCTTAAAACGCAAATGTGTACAAGATTCTTGCTAATGAATTACAGTGGCAATTAAACATGGCTGCTGATTCGGTTATGTTGCTAAAACCTGTGATTATGGCGAATTGTAATATAAACAACTGCAAAGTAAGGAAGCATTAGAAAAAATGTGGTGTTCCTAAAACAACAATGCCTAGAACAGGTCTTGAATCAATACAAAAACTGGCAGCCAAATGCTGTTAACTCAATCCTCAAAGTGAAGCTTAGCAGCTGCAAAAAAATTTTTCCTGGTCCAGGCACTGACCCTGCGTACCCCACTTTTACACCAACTGAAATAGCCACACAAGAGGTTAGCTGTACTTAACTCGCCATGATCCATGCTGTTCATCGTTAACATAATTTATACCTGCTGTGCAGCAGACATAGTAATAAGAGCCATTTAAAGATACGGCATAGCTACCATGTAACTAAAATGAACCATAAAATATATGATGCAATATCTGAACAAAATACTAATCATAAAACTCGACACTTGACTGCATCAGAGCAGCTTTAGTGCACTGGTCTAAAAAGGCTCCTAATTTTAAGGCTGCTGGTCACTTTATCTTGACTTACTTTTCAGGACAGCTTGAATGCTTGCTGTAGATGGTGGTGGTGAGGTAGTCAAGAGCGGCTGGAGGGTGGGTGCAGTTGGTTGTGATGCAGTAGCTGAGCCCTTTGAATGTGATTTCTTCCGAAACTTCGGGGGAGATGGTTGCGAAACAAAACTAAAATGAGACCGTGCTGAATTGTATGACGGTTCTGGCAAAGGTGTCACAGATTCAGCATCAGAGGCTTGATTACTATCTTCGTCATATTCAATCAGTCGCTTAGGTGGCCTCCTTTCTCTTTTGCTCATCATGGCAATCGTCAAAGGCGAGATGCTTTTCCTGGCAGACAAATAGGTCAACTGCAAAGTAACAACACAGGAATACACTATGATGTCACACAGTCACCAGTGTCAGGAAATGCACATATTAAGATTGTTAGTCTTGTCCTGAAACAGTAGCAAGAACTGCCAGAATAGTATAAACCATTGCTTTTATAATATATGTATGTCCCACTGCAGCACCAGGCTGGCTTAGTACAAGCTTGCTTTACAAAAGTGAAACTGAACGGCAAAAGTGAATGGCCTTTATCACAAATTCACCCCCACCAAAGTTCGAAAAGAACCTTCTCTATGCTTTGCCTGGGTCACTGTCAAAGAAGCTAAGGGTCCCTAGTTCTGCTAAAGTTTGCATGCACTTCAGATAAACTTCCATGTGTGTGTATTCCACATTAGCCATATACGCTAAATACTTTGGTTCTTCCAAGTTTGTGTGAGCTCGACTACAGCACATTCTGGCCTGCACAACCTCCTATGGTACACTGATCTCTGAGCTTCCATAACTGCTGAGACAGCGGTCCAACATTGATTCAACAGCCAGCTAGATGAAGTATATTACATCTCGATGTCAAATTTAGTGCTGCCCTGAAACAAATGTCTGAACTAGTGTGGGGACTATGTGGGAAAATGGTGTAGGGTACGTTGAACAGTACGTACATTTTATAAATGTACGTACTGTTCATAATAAAAAATACGCGCAAGGACTTCCTGATTCACAGTCATATTTATGAGTAGCCTGGCTGCATATACTCACCACCAGTCCTTCCAATTCAGTGTAGTACACTGCTCTGGGTATGCAGAAGGGGGAAAACAACATAGCAGTCCACTCCAATTGGTAGGCAAACACATTTGTGCAGAATATCATCATAATTCCACACTGCCAACTCTTGTGAAAGGCTTTTGGCAGCGAAAACAAATAACTGTGACGAAGGCACTGGACGTGAATACAATTCATTCAGTTTTCTAAAATATTGCCCACAGAAACTAATTGCAGTGGATGATTGAAGAAAGTTGGCTACCAACACAATGTGACCATTTTTTAGAAGGACGCAATTATCCATCTTGTTGTTTTTGAGCACAGTTCCCTCAATCCTAAGAATAGCGTATTGATGGCCTTGAAATCCTGGAGGCACCGGACCACTGCTGTGCTGTCCAGATAGCTGGGGAAGTGAATCGGGAGCAGGAAAAGTAGATTCACTCGTCCAACTTTCTTCATGAAGGCGCCTGATGACTTGTTGAAGAGCTCGAGCTTTTGACTTGATCAGCGTTTTTAGCTTGTATAGGAAGTTTTCGAAACCAAATGCAGAAAATTGATCCAGTGGACCAAAGCGGCGAACATCATCAGCAAGATGCAAGAGCGAATGCACATTGTATACATAGATACCCTGGCCATAAAGTGAGCCAGCCTCAGACACAAACTGCTGCAGAAGGCCCTCAGCAAGGTCAATATGGTGCACAACATATTTGGGAGAAGCAAGAATGAAAATAGAAATGCTCAGCTTCATGAAATGATCATAAAAACGTTTATCAAGATTTCCTTTTAGGGCAACTGGCCCATAATAGAGAAGAAAATTCCTGAACTCTACTGCTTTCCAAAGTTCCACGAACTGCAACGAGCGGGGCCTTCGTTTCATGTCGCTTGGGACTGTGGCACCAAAGGCAACAAGCATATCAGACAAACGAAGCTTTGAGACTGAGTGCATTTTTGAAGCAGATGGTTTTTTTTTTGAGAGCCAGTAATGAAGCAGCAGCTTTTTTACCACCCCTAGGCACACCAGATGCATATAATCAAGTGGAAACTGAGTTACCATTCCAACGTTCAGGCACTGCAAAGGAGATATGCTGTGATGGTGATCTTTCTGAAGAAAGTTTTGAAAGCTCTCATCAGTTCGCAGAGGGCTGTCACATTCCGGAAAAATTACTTTCTTATCAATATCAGAGTACACGCCCTTCTGTGTGCACTTTTCGCAACCAAAATAAGCAGTGTGTCCCTTGATGCATTTAATGTAAGCCCTTGCCGGTGCATCACAAACAAATGCAGCGAGTGTCACAGCGTAAGACTTGTCGTTGTACAAAAGTCCATCTGCAAGCAGCTGACTCATCTCGCACACAAAGTCATTCACGTACAAAGTTACATCCTCGGGCTTGCTGTCTCCCTCATAAAGGGCAGCAACAAAAGGAGAAGAACAGCGACTTTCCTTGACTAGCACAAGTATGGGCCAAAACTGCCTTCGAGAGCTGCGCGATATTGGAAGCCCATCCACATTTACAATTAATGAAAGAGTCTGACATCCTGGTGGAATGTGTTGCGAAATGTGCTCAATCAGACCAGATGCTACGCCAATGTAATAGTACAGTCCACCACACATCGACACAGGCTCAGTTTGTTTTAAAGTCTTCAGTAGTGTCCTTGCATCCACAGGTAGCTCGGGATGGAAAGGCTTCAGGACCTTTAAGAGAGAAGTAAGGTGGGAGGCTGGCACTTTAGTTGAGACTGCCCACGCCCGCAGGTTGGTCTGAAGTGAAGACTCGGGTCTTGGCGGACTTGTCGCGTCACCTCCGGAGCTGCTAGCACACATGTGTTCGGCGTGAGGCGAGGTGGAAGCGCCCAATTCAGTGTCAGACGAAGAAAAGTCACTTGCATTACGTTCGCCTGTGATTGATGCGCAAGGCAAACTGAGCGCGCCGGGCGACTGAGGGTGCCGAGCAGTTGGGTCACAAAGCAGAACTTCATTCCCTCGCTCCGATGGCTCGTTCGCAGCGTGATTGTCGCTGCGACCGTTATCACTTGCCTCTAAGCAGCTGAGGAGTTCATTACGAACGTCTTCAGCTATTCTTCGACGTTTTTGCCGGTCGCCTACTTCGGTCAATGAGCATTTCACCCGCTGCATCTTTCGCCCGCGAACTCCACATAAAGCAACAGCCAGACATGAAAAAAAAGCAAACCACGGAATATTCCGCGAGTATATTCACAATCCTGACATCTAATTGATGTTACATACATCCGAAAAAGACTTACCGTTCTTCTCTCGAGGCAGTATTTGTGTAGTCTCCAGCTGAGCGCCACGAAGAGCTGACACCGCGACAGCGCGTACAACATTACGCGGGAACATGTGCGCGGGAAACTCTGCGCGCGGCCATTAGCGATGTCAGTAGCCGTAGGGCTGCCGCTGATCCACAAAGGCTCCGCTTTGTGTTTCGGTTTCACTTTTGCATGTCGCTTGCCCCTGCAGCACCACTAGTACTGCGCCAGAACCAACGCGTCAGTGGGATAAGTTGTGAAAGTACATATATCTAACACGAAGTACGTATCGAAAAAATGTATTTTGAAGATGCGCTGTGTACGTGTACTACGCGCGCGCTTTCATTACAGGCAGCAGTGCAGCGATGGCATAATTATTTTAGGCAAGCAACGGAGAAATCTTTTAAATTTATTTGTGCATGCCACAGAAATAAGACCGGATTTGCAGGAAGTAGCACAGTTGCGGCGGATATGAAGCAGCCGTGTGGCCAAATATGGGCCAACGTCTGTCAACATTTGACAACATTGTCACAACATAAAAATGCAATGTTACCTCAACATCGCTGGCGCAATATTGTTAAAATGTTGGTGAAAGTTGAGCAACATCTGACAACATTGACGCAATGTTGCTAAATGTTGTACAACATTCAACAACATTTGCAACATTGTGGCAATATTGCGACAACAATTCGTTGCTACTAGGGATAATTGGCGAGCCTTTGCCAGGATTTAACATCTCCAGGCCCAGTCACGAATGATCGTCAGGGGTTGCGAAGATGGATTGGGAGCGGTGGGCAGCGATAGCGAAGAGCAAGAACTTACGTGCTTAAGATGCGTTAATATTTTTTGAAGAATGCCAAGAAGAACACGTGAAGGAATATAAAGCTCAGTTGGCTCAATGCAAAGAATGCCAGCTCCAACTTGAACGGGAGTGCGAACGAGAGCATGAAGCACTGGTAGCTCAGCTAAAGAAACAGTTACATCAGACGGAACGAGGGCTGACGGTCGGTAATACAGAGACATCATGTGCAAATTTGCCAGTAGTGCAATCAGTTGAAATTTCTGAACATGAGGCGGAAGTTATCGAACATCCGGAAACTCGGGCGAGTCAGGAATCGTCTCGGTAGAGTTGGAGGAGTGCGACGCGGTTACCGCAAGTCTAGAGGAGCTCAAGTTGGGGTTTGATGATGCGGGCGTAGGCGCCCAAGAGCTGTTTAGCGCAGCGGGGGAGGAGGAAGTGCACCCGGTACAGAAGAATCAAGAGTGCATTGCAGGCTGCTGCAAGCACGTACTTGATAGAGAGTGTATTGCAGGTTGCTGCAAGCACATACTTAACGGGGTTTGTCCCCATGCGTGCCCCAGATTGAAGGAGGGGCCAGTGAATCAGGATCCATGCTACGACCGTGCAAAGCTAGAGCGCGAGAACGTTGGAAGAAAAATCGAAGCAGCAATGGGAGCGAGGAGGTCTTAGTTGAGAAAAAGGCAGACGTGGACACTGCCAGCAGAGGACTTGGTGATAAGGCGCGTCGAAGAACGCGAGTTCGAAACAAATTAAATGTGAGCGAGCGCGGCAAGGCTAATGAGCAGGGATCGAGAAGACGCCGGGGAACAGTCGGTCGCAAGAGGCGAAAACTCAAGGGTCTGCGTCGACAGCGTGCGTTAGGTAGACGCATGAGAGAAGTAGCTCAGAAGAAGCTTTATGAACGATAGGATGAGGAAACGCCGCGGGCTGGCTAAGCGTTGGCGACCGCGTGCAGGACGCGGGAGAAAGAGTTTGGAGGGCGCGTTTAACATGGCAAAAAGACAAGCGCGGCGGCCGCACCAGCCGTTCGCGAGCGAGTCTAAAGGGCAAAGTGAGAAACGGAGAAAGTTTGGCAGTGCGAACAAACGCGTCGGTCGCAGCGAGCGCTTCAGAGCGCATGCGCGTGCAAAGAGGCACACGAGAGAGTTGCGCGAGCTGCAGACTGGAAGAAGGACCGGAATTAAGGCAGAGACGTTTTTTCTCTGGCCGGCTAAAGAACAAGAACAGGTTTTTTGGAAGGTTGGCTTTTGACGGAAACGAACAGAGACAGGCTCGAGGACAAAGACATGCGGACGGGAAAAATATACAAGAGGGATTATCACAGCAAGTACTAGATAGGAGAAACAGCTATAGACACAGCATTTGGTGACTTAAAAAAGTCTAGGAAAAGGAAAGTGTGGTATGCCAACAAAGCATCTGTATAGGAATAGTGGAGGATTAGTAACAAACGGGCACGGATAGAGGGATAAGATGAGTATTTTAACTAGCCGAAGGGAAAGGCAAGAATTTAGTGGTTGTCAAGCCTGTGTATAGAGCTAGTGGAGAAAGGCAAAATAGCAAATCTTGATAGAGCAATGAGGAAGAGATCCGCATAAACAAGAACGCGAGAGAGAGAAAGAAATTTATACTGGTGTTCTTTGTCACTGATGTAAAAGGATTGCTATGTGGTATGTCTGCAGAGCAAAGAGTGCTATTGTGATGAAGCCTATAGTTTGGTATGGTTGTGTGTGGGTAGGGATCCAGTAGTGTTATAGTGATGAATATGTATAGTTATGTATATAGGTGTGTTGGTAGCGAAGGGAAGTGTTGTTTGTGGTGTTGTTTGTGAACATTGATGACTATCACGAAAAGTGAACATCGGGTGCAGTGATTATGTATTAGTGTTGTGTGGTGTGACCAAAATGTGCACGTAAGGGTGTCGGTGTGACGTGATGTGTGGTGCGTCCGTGATGGTCAACGAGCGAGATACAGTTAGCCCAAAATTCAAGACATCGCAAGTTTATTTTCAAAAAACCAAGAAGATTTGGCAAGTGGCGGAGAAGCAAACAAGAGGAGGAGGAAGCAGTTTTTAGACAAAAAACTCTTAAAAGGGGGGCCATTGTCATGAGTAAAAGGGGCCCCAAACCACAGGCCACTAGGCGAAACTGAGAGATTGGCGAAGTGCGGCGCGGGAAAGCACGCGCCGTGGACACGTCGATGCCCACAATTGGTTGAGAGCGGGTTCGCGGCATGCGACCAGAGGAGCGATGGGTGATGGAAGAGGTTGGGCTGGGATTCTCTGCGTGGCACCGGTCGACGAAGGTTGTCTTGCCAGCTACGGACTGGTGACAAGGAGACGAGGGCGCCTAGCTCCAGGGGACCGTCGATCTGGCTTACGATCGAGCGCGGACTTCGGAGTGGCAGCGGCCGGACTGCAGCAGTTCCCGGCGTACCCGCAGCGCTCCACCTTCGCCAGCAGAACGGGACGACCAGCAGAAGAATCGCTGCAGAGGGCCCGGTCTTTGTTGGAGACCGAGCATCACTTAAGAGGAGGCCTAGGCTAGGCCTAAGCGGTGATTCGCCACGTCACCGGAGAAGCAAGGCGGCGGACATGGACGGACTTGGCGTGAGCGGCGGCCACCACTAGCACCGTTTGTTGACGACGGCTACGTGGACGCGACACGCCGAGAGGACACTGGTTCTAAACCCGCACCGCACCGAATTCAATGTAAGAGAGTCCGACTACACTGTGAGCAGCTAGCAGGCCAGTTATCGCGGATGTAAACGCGAGGCCCAGTGTTGGTTGACTCCCGTTGGAACTGCGCCCAACGCGGAGGATTTGTAGTTTGGATATTTAGTCTGTTTATCTAACTGTTTAGTTTTCCCTTTGTGTGCAAGTTGGTGTGACATGATGTTTTTCGTGTTTTGGTGGTCCACTGCATAAAGTGACGTTTTTTGGGTTTTTGTTAACGCCTGACGCCTTCGTCACTCTCTCTCAATCCATCGGATCAAGCGCTCCCGAGATCCTCCCACACACTCGTGACAGAGTCGTTGGAACACGGAGCGTCACTGCACTCATCCAACACACCCTGAGTGGGGCTGCTGTAACTGATGTAGCAAGGCAGTGATACCATCTCCGCACGCACGTACGTTTCCTGTAGTGATGATGATTGATTGATTGATTTGTGGGGTTTAACGTCCCAAAGCCAGTTCTGATTATGAGAGACGCCGTAGTGGAGGGCTCCGGAAATTTCGACCACCTGGGGTTCTTTAACGTGCACTGACATCGCACAGCACACGGGCCTCAACATTTCGCCTCCATCGAAATGCAGCCGCCGCGGCCGGGATTCGATCCCGCGACCTTCGGATCTGCAGCCGAGTGCCATAACCACTAGACCACCGTGGCGGGGCGTTTCCTGTAGTGCCAGGACGTCGTAATCGCGCATGGGCAGGTACACCGCAAAATCGCCATGTCGGCGGCGCAAGAAGCAGTTCCACTGCACTATGCGCGGCCAGGGTTCTCGACGACTCCTCGTCATGGTTACGTGTGAGGGCTTCGTGGGTGGCCAGTGCTGCAGCACACAGCAGGCGAAACGGTGACTCGGGAGGGAGGAAGGCCATGGCAGCATTCACTGTGGCTGCTAGAACCTCGATGACTGCCTCCCTCCTGTCAGCAGGGCTGCGTCCGGTGGGTGCGGGGGTGGGCCTCGGCTCCGGTGCAAACGTGCGTGCAGCAACGGTGGTGACGGACACGAACGGTACTTACTCCCTGTTGTACTTGTGGTGATGCGCGCAGTGCTGGGGGTGCAGGGGCAGTGTGCCTTGTGATGGTAAGCGTGTCACAGGGCGTCAGTTGTGCGGGCGCTTGGGTGCAGACCTCGAGAGGCCGCCGCTCCTCCTGCCAGCGCGGGCACCGTGGTTCGGTGGCGACATAGCGACCACCACGAAACAGACACCTTGGAGAGGCCGCGGTGCAGTCTGAGTGCTGGTGAGGGCCCCAACATCCGAGGCAACGTAGGGCCATGGTGCACGTACCTCGGTGTGTCCGTACCTCACTCAGCTCACGCACGGGGCTGGTCGAGGGCGCCGCGGTTGGACCGTACGTCGCTGCTTGAAGAGTTTCGTTTCAGCCAGCGGTGTCGCTCCACTGAAGCGCACAACAACGTTGCGACCACCAGCGCATGAACACTTCAGCACTGGCAGCCGCAAATTGGTGCTTTCGCCATGGAAGGAAACAGAACTAGGAGAATGTGACTTTGCTAGCTTCGGCAAGCCAACCTCCTCTGTTGCCGCTTCGAGGAACTTGTGCGCGATGCTTCTTGGGTAGGATTAGGCCCACAAGGTTGCCAGACCACTCGATGTTTGTTGTTTGGCACCTGGTAACTTTTAGTGCCGCTTGCAGCAGCATATGTGGCATGGGCCCCAGTGGAGGAAGGATGGCGAAAAACTGATAAAAGGCGTTCCTGACCCGTGTCTACGTAATTTATAAGGCATCGCTTACGCTTGCTGCTGCGGTCCATGGATTTGCCAGCACTCGCGTGGAAAGCTGTGCAGTGCGTCGGACCGCAGTTTTTGCCACATTAAGGTTTGTGCAATCAGTTATTGTGCCCTTTAACTGCGGGGTGTGTTTTCTAGCAAATTTTAGTTCCGCTGTTTTGCACTTACAGATGTTTCAAGGAACATCATATGTCACGTTTCTATTTTGTTAGTCTCCGATGTGCATCTTCAGTTTTGAGAAAAATAAACAGCATCAGCCAGCTCAACACACCGAGGTCGTCCCCGTTTATTCAGATTTACGGGCTGTTTTTTAGCAATGTGTGGTGCCAGGTCGTTACGCTGTCGAAACGCTCCTCGGGTGACCAGTTTTGTTACACAATACAGCCAGTGGATGGAATTCGTGCATTATGTGGTTTAGTCCATGGTCGTCGGGAGGATTTTGTCTTGGAGGTGGCAAAGCCTTTGCATCAGATCAGTTGGAGGGGGTGCTGAATTAATAACAAACAGCGAGACTGCGCAGTGTCTGAAACACGAAAAAGTAAAGAAGCACGAGTGAATAGTGGGGACATCGGTGACGGAGGAAGAGTGGCTGGTGTGACTTGGTGGGTGTAAGTGCCCCTCTTGCACCCCCTTGCATTAGTCAGCACTCTTCGAACGTGATATTAGCCCCCCAACAGTGCCTCCAACGTTGTGGTAGGGACCTTTCTTTCACCTCTGATGTGACACAATGTTGGAACAGCCATTTTCATGATATATGCGAGCCATTGGCTTGAAAACTGGATACACAGCACCAAACGGAACGGTTGGGTTTCATGTGGGCTTGTGGATCGGTTGTGTTGCCACCATGCTTGGATGCACATTCTTTACAACACTGATTGTTTTGCTATTTATTGAATGCTCATTGCATGTACAGGTGCCAGCACGTTTCGCACAAATACATGAAGAAACAAGATAATTGTGGTATATTATAGAAGGTAAAGCAGTAAAGAAAATCGCAAACATCACATAGAAAAAGCTAATTATGCTGCTGGTCCATGGCACCAGTATTAGTGACCATATTCAAACGCTAGAGGACATATGTATAACAATATTATACAATAATGTTACACAGCGAACACCCACAATACATTCATGTAAATAGGACAATAGTGTCAGGTATTCTTGCGTTGTAGCTTCATTTTTGCTTACAGAGACACTGTATCCAACCTTACCCCTACGGGCCATATGTGTGCTGTACTCGCAAATAGTTTGAGGCTTTTGTGATGGTGCTGGTTACAAAAATAGGCAAAATATGCAACCATCTCTAAAGGGCAGTTGTAGGTCACAAAATTAAAGTTGAAAAATAAAGACTGGTGTAGTGAATGAACAAACAGAAGTGGTTGTAAAGACATACATTGTCTAAGCACAGCACGAAGCCTGTCTTTCGGATAGTCTCTGTCATTAGTTTACCTGCTGCAAATCCCTGAGTGAGCAAAAGTAGGCCTTCAATTCTTGGACATACACAGTGACATGAGCCTCATTTTCTGGACAGAGTGGCTTTTTCTATCCTCCTTGCCTTGGGTGTCTTGAATTTAAGATATCAAATGCATTGTTAACATGTTTGATAAACTCTTCGGTTGGCAAGGAATTGTAAAATTTTGATATTTTTCTGCCCCTACGTTTCCCAATAGCATCTGCTACTAATTTATTAAAGGGATTGTGTGGTGATATTGTAAACATTGTGAACTGTCAGGCGTATCACGTACTTTGCGTGTGGGGAACACAAGGGTGATTTTTCTGAGCGAACTGGAGCTTTCAATAGTTTTATTCAGCTTCTACAAAGTATCAAGTTAAGCCAACTACACGGGCACATTTTTAACCTACAAAAACTCTGCCGAAAAACAAAGATTACCAACAGGTGCATCCGAGAAGGTGTACAATGCTCCTCTCACACTCCCAGAATTAAACAGTGTACTCTCTGCTGGAAAGAAAACGGCAGTCGGTATGGACCGTATTCACTACGCCATGCTTGCCCACTTGTCACAAACGTCTGTAAAAGCCTTACTAAAATTCTTTAACAAGATTTGGGAAAGTGGTGAAATGCCGAAGGCATGGAAAAACGCCATGATCGTACCTTTTCTGAAATCTGGAAAACCACCAACATCCCCCAGCAGTTACCACCCCATTGCCCTCACTAGTTGTTTGGAAAGTCATACGAATGTGTTGTGAACACCAGGCTAACTTTCTTCCTCGAAATTCAAAAGGCCTTAAACGTACATCAATGCGGTTACAAAAAGGGTTGCTCTACAACTGATCACCTAGTCCGACTTGAACATGAAATACGCAATGCTTTTTTAGACAAACAACATTGCCTAGCTGTCTTTTTCGATTTGGAAAAGGCATATGACACCACATGGAGATACGGTATTTTAAGGGACTTGGCAGACCTAGGGATTCGGGGCCGAATGCTGAAGTGCCTGTCTGATTTTATGTCCGATCGGATATTCCAGGTGCGCCTTGGTAGAGTTCTGTCGCGTGTATTCACCCAAGAAAACTGTGCCTCAGGGCTGTGTTTTAAGTACTACACTGTTTGTTGTCAAAATGAACTGTGTTAACAAAGTCATACCATCTTCCCTTATGCACTCTCTTTATGTTGACGACCTCCAGATTGCTTTCCGCGCATCTAACATGACAACGTGTGAATGGCAGATTCAAATCACCCTAAACAAATTGACTATATGGGCTAATAAAAACGGCTTCCGTTTCTCGTCCGAGAAAACTGTTGCCGTTGTGTTTTGTCAGAAGAGAGGCTTACAACCTGACCCAGTCCTGAAACTAAATGACATAGTACTGCCAGTTAAAGAAGAACACAAGTTTTTAGAGGTCATATTCGATAAGAAGCTAAATTTTCTTTCTCACATTAAGAATCTAAAGCTGAAAACAAACGAGGCTCTCAATGTCCTGAAAGTACTGTCCCGGAAGCGCTGGGGCTCTGACCACAAATGCCTCCTTCATATTTGTCGCTCTTTGGTACGTAGCAAATTGGACTATGGCTGCATAACATATGGTTCAGCCAGAAAATCATACATCAAGCGGTTAGATCCTATTCATAACAAAGGACTACGCTTAGCAACCGGTGCCTATCGGACCTCACCCATTCCCAGTTTGCATTCCAAATGCAACGAGCCGTCTTTAGACTACAGAAGAACGCAACTTATCTTGACATACGTGCTAAGAGTTCGCTCATCGCCAGACCACATTTGCCATAACATTGTCAGACACTGCGAGAAATGACTACACTACATGAACAAACCAAATGCTATAAAACCACTCGTACTCAGATTTGAAGAAAAAGTACTTAGCTACAATATCCCTACTGAAACGCTTTCTGTCATCCAAAGACCAACCAGAGTTGGTCTTTCATAAAATTTCACAAAATTTCTAGATTTTTCATTAACACTTTTAAAAAAACAAGAGATGCTTCGTGAATTTATACTACAGGAATTTCGCACAGTGAAAGACACATATGACACGGAATTTTACACCGATGGCTCGAAGACGCCCATCCATGTCGGAAGCAGCGTGGTTGAAGGTACGTGGGAACACACAGTCAGACTGCCACAGTTCGTATCATTTTTCACTGCTGAGTGCTATGCCTTATGGATGGCAGTACAAAGGATTATAAGCAACGAACACGAAAGATCAGTCATTTACACAGACTCCTTGAGTGCACTTAAAGCCCTGAATATACAATCACAATACGAACCCATCATCGGCAATATTCTACACACACTAACACATCTAAGTGCAGGCCAGACTATTCGTTTCTGCTGAGTGCCAAGCCATGCTGGGATCCCCGGAAATGAAAAGGCAGATGAATGTGCAGCAACGGCAAAAAATATGAATACTTCAAAAATCAATATACCTGCTAGGGATGGGGCCCAAGCTGTTCGCAAGGCACTCCTTTCAAACTGGCAATGCGAATGGAAACTGAATGTTAACAACAAACTTCAACTTATTAAACCTGTCCTTGAGGAATGAAAGACATGCTACCATCAGGAACGTTTCATCGAAGTAATACTCTGTCGACTTCGCATAGGCCACACGCATATAACACATATTACCTTTTGACGGCGGAGGAACAACCAACATGTGATAAATGCAATGAACCGCTAACAGTAATGCACATTTTAATCACATGTCCACATCGTGAAATGCTTAGGGAAAAGTACTTCCGGGTATTCTATAAGTCACACACCCCACTTCACCCGATGTTGCTCTTAGGAGAAGAGGCACTGGTATCTTTGACTGACTTGATAAACTTCTTTGACAAAGCAGGGCTTTTAAGTAAGCTTACTACAGTGTATGCTTCATCTACGAAGGAAATTTTATTACCCCGTGTCTGGCGCAGCATAGCCGCAGCCCGTGCCCGGCCAAGCTTTGGTGAATAAACCCGAGTGTCTTGCTGTGAGGACATATACTCCAGATTCCGTCCTTCCACGTGTCGCCGCGGTCATCGGAACCATCGAGGGAGAAGAAGTCAACAACAAAATTTAACTCCGTAGGTGCGTACAATGGAGAACGAGGCCCTAGAACGTCACCGCGCCGAACCTGAGGTGCGTGCTGCGCAGAATGAGGACCGACATCGCCGCGCCGACCCGGAGGTGCGTGCAATGGAGAACGAGGCCCTAGAACGTCACCGTGCCAAACCTGAGGTGCGTGCTGCATAGAATGAGGACCGACGACATCGCCGCGCCGACCCGTAGGTGCGTGCTGTGTAGAATGAGGACCGACGGTATCGCCGCGCCGACCCGTAGGTGCGTGCAACGGAGAACGAGGCCCTAGAACGTCACCGCGCCGAACCTGAGGTGCGAGCTGCGCAGAATGAGGACCGACGGTATCGCCGCGCCGACCCGTAGGTGCGTGCAATGGAGAACGAGGCCCTAGAACGTCACCGCGCCGAACCTGAGGTGTGTGCAGCGCAGAATGAGGACCGACGACTTCACCGCGCCGACCCGTAGCTGCGTGCCACGGAGAACAAGGCACTAGAACGTCACCGTGCCGAACCTGAGGTGCGTGCTGCACAGTATGAGGACCGACGACATCGCCGCGCCGACCCGTAGGTGCGTGCTGTGTAGAATGAGGACCGACAGTATCGCCGTGCCGACCCGTAGGTGCGTGCAGCGGAGAACGAGGCCCTAGAACGTAACCGCGTCGAACCTGAGGTGCGTGCTGCGCAGAATGAGGAACGACGACATCACCGCGCCGACCCGTAGGTGCGTGCAACGGAGAACGAGGCACTAGAACGTCACCGTGCCGAACCTGAGGTGCGTGCTGCGCATAATGAGGACCGACGACATCGCCGCGCCGACCCGGAGGTGCGTGCAATAGAGAGCGAGGCCCTAGAACGTAACCGCGTTGAACCTGAGGTGCGTGCTGTGCACAATGAGGAACGACGACATCACCGCGCCGACCCGTAGGTGCGTGCAACGGAGAACGAGGCACCAGAACGTCACCGTGCCGAACCTGAGGTGCGTCCTGCGCATAATGAGGACCGACGACATCGCCGCGCCGACCCGGAGGTGCGTGCAATATAGAACGAGGCTCTAGAACGTCACCGCGCCGAACCTGAGATGCGTGCCGCGCAGAATGAGGACCGACGACATCGCCGCGCCGACCCGGAGGTGCGTGCAATGGAGAACGAGGGCCTAGAACGTCACCGCGCCGAACCTGAGGTGCGTGCCGCGCAGAATGAGGACCGACGACATCGCCGCGCCGACCCGTAGGTGCGTGCAACGGAGAACGAGGCCCTAGAACGTCACCGTGCCGAACCTGAGGTGCGTGCTGCGTAGAATGAGGACCGACGACATCGCCGCGCCGACCCGTAGGTGCGTGCTGTGTAGAATGAGGACCGACAGTATCGCCGTGCCGACCCGTAGGTGCGCGCAGCGGAGAACGAGGCTCTAGAACGTAACTGCGTCGAACCTGAGGTGCGTGCTGCGCAGAATGAGGAACGACGACATCACCGCGCCGACCCGTAGGTGCGTGCAACGGAGAACGAGGCACTAGAACGTCACCGTGCCGAACCTGAGGTGCGTGCTGCGCATAATGAGGACCGACGACATCGCCGCGCCGACCCGGAGGTGCGTGTAATAGAGAACGAGGCCCTAGAACGTCAGCGCGCCGAACCTGAGGTGCGTGCTGCGCAGAATGAGGACCGACGACATCGCCGCGCCGACCCGGAGGTGCGTGCAACGGAGAACGAGGCACTAGAACGTCACCGTGCCGAACCTGAGGTGCGTGCTCCGCATAATGAGGACCGACGACATCGCCGCGCCGACCCGGAGGTGCGTGCAATAGAGAACGAGGCACTGGAACGTCTACCGCAACGAGGCCCAAGCTATGAAATAACGAAAGGGAAGGGGTCAAGGGCTCGTTCTTTATTTGTTAGAAACAACTTAATGAGCAAACAGACAATGAAGCCTAGGAAAGCATAGGGGAAGGTTCTTGTGGTATTGTAATTGTGGAGAAAGTAGAAAGGAATTAAAGTGGACGAAAAGACAAACCTACCTTCGGTGGGAACCGAACCCACGACCTTCGGATGGCGCAGGGAATACCTACGAACTGTACTTGCACTACTTTCCCCAAGCGTTAACGGTGGCCTGTACGAAGGTCGCTCCTCCAGCTTACGCTGTCACTGTCCTGCGATTCCGCGCAGGCCTGGCTCTTTTTTGCGAGCGCACCAATGAACTAGTGCACTTCACTAGTGCACTCGCTGGTGAAAAAGAAAAAGACGGTTAACGCCGCAAAGCGTCGGGCACTCAAAATGGCGTAAGCTATGTTCATCGGACGCAAGCAGTGCTGCGCTGTGCGTGGTCTGCTCGATTCCATGCGCCCCTGCCTACAGCGCCTGTTGCGGCATCGGTGCAACTTGGGGACCGGTTTCCACCGCCGCTTTTCACACTTCCCCTTTCCAGCTACCCTACCGGGGTTTCCCAGAGGAACACATTATCACTGCACTGGTCCGGTTTTGATCAATTATGCGCTTGTCTTGCACTGTCAACGGAAAGCGTGGGTCGGTCCAGTGAGCAGTGCAGTCAAGTGCGTGAGCGTGCGCGGGCCTATCCTAGGGACAGTGCAGTTATCGTGCAGAAGCGGTTTTAATGAATTTCTCCTTATTAGTGTGATTATATCATCACTATTCGTTTCCCTGAAATTATTGTGAGTCGTGTTTAATTTGAACCTTTTTTACTCAATTGGGCGCTTGTCTTGGCCCTGTTTTGAGCACTTGTTTGCGAGCGTGACCATGACGATGCGAGACGCTGACAGCCGGATCTTGTAGGGACCTTTGTCTAGAAGCGACTCTACAATACGTTTGCCATGCTGGGAGCATCAGAACGCGCTGCGTGGCACATGTTGCGCGCTGCCCAACGCACATGTGCCACGCTACACCGCGCAACACATGTTGAGGCTCTGGGTTTTCGCCGGCTTGCAATGGTGTCCGCTCGCATGACACTGGAGCATAAAGTCGAGTGTCTGACAAAATCCTGTCTGGCTGGGATGAAACATTGCTTAAGAGCACAGATGGACGCTGCCAAAGGAAAATAGAATTTACTGACGTTTCGGCTCCCCCACGGGAGCCTGTTCACCATGAAGGGGAGTACATGAAGGGCAATGAAATCTATGTGATTTAGCACATGACGTGCGCATATCGGACTAAGACTTTCATCGTTGCATTTCGAAGTGTGTGCCGTCGTCTCAGTGTGAAGTGGCTTAAGATAAGGCCCGTAAGGTTCCGTTCACTTGAAAGCATGCGTGCGCTGTGCCAGTCTATCTGGCGGCTTGTAGTGTCGGCATGTTCTGTAAGGGCATTGGACGTCACGTGGTGCTTATTGACGTCATTGCGATACTGCTTTATTCTTCTGTCAAAGTTAAGTCTTGCCGATGTACTTGTAGTCCCACTCCGCCCAGGGGATAGAGTACAGAACACCAGGGAACTTTTCACGTCGTAGGCAGTCCTTGAGGCTCACGAGGGCATTCCTTATAGTTTACGTGAAGGCACGTGGGCTACCTGCCCATCATAAGGACGCATTATGCGTGCGTGGATCTCGATGATGACAGGAACGTAAGGGACAGATGCACGCTTCACAGATTCAGGCGTAGAGGAATAACGTGGACGGGCCAGATGAAGCTGGATGGAAGCGACCAAAGGGGCAGGGTAACCACTGGAAGCGACGTCGTGGCACACGTTTTCAATGTCCAAGATTTAGAGGCGAAGTAGCTTATGGTCGGGGCTATGTCACTCTCTCCATCCATCAGCCGTGCGGCGTCCACACCCGCACTGCGCATGCGCATCCTCCCCCCCTCCTCTCCTTGTCTCATCTCTCCTCTCGGCATTCCTCCTCGCGCGCGTTGACTATGGAAACGCTCTTTCTTCGATGAACGCTTTACCAGCTCGCAAGGAACGAGAACGCGCCATAAACTATGTCGTAAGGGCAAGCCCATTTCGCAATAAAAAAAAAGAGAGAGAGAACGCGCCCTCGCCCGCGAAAGACAACGCTGACGCAGGCAACGTCTGCTAGCATCAAACTGATGCAAACGCGACACCTAGTCAAACCGATGAAATAGCGGTGTGCACCACCCGTGCTGCTTCGCATCGCCTCATGGTCCCCTTTAGCGGGAGATGGTGTAATTTTAGGGGCGAAGCTCCTTAAAGCGGCACCCGTTCGTCCATCGTCGTCGTAGTCGCAGTCGTAGTGCGTAACCAGTCTTACGCTTTGACCTCCAAGGTGGTGCCGGTGGGAGATTTCTCCTGTGCGTTGTTGAACAATAAAAAAAAATTCGCAGCGTGCGCGTTAACTAAAAGCCGAATTCTTCTGCCTCTCATTCCCCATTAGCAGCCATTGGAATGTTCCAGTAGGAAACGTTAGTAGAAGTAGAAGTGTTAAAAGCCGACTTCTGCTGTCTCTCATTCCCAGTAGCAGCCATTGTTTACCTCCAAGGTAGTGCCTGGTGAGATTTCTCCTGTGCGTGATTAAACAATAAAAATTTTGTTCAAAACGCCGTTGATTGATGAAATAAACCAACGAAAGACGCCAGATGTTTTCTAAAAGCAAAACGAAAAGACGCCAGATGTTTCTAAAGCAAAACGAAAAGACGCCAGCTGCTTAACGAAAGACGCCAGATGTTTCTAAAGCAAAACGAAAAGACGCCAGCTGCTTAATGAAAGACGCCAGGTAAAGCAATGGTGTAAGCAGTGCAAGAACCACTTAGCTTACATTTCACCGACCACAAAGCGGTCATAATGAAAGGACAACGGAAACCAGCAATAAAAGTTTGATAAAACATTTAATCAATCGTTTCACGTCATTTTTATCGGGCGAATTAACGGAAGAAATTTCACGGTTTAACCGATGATTACTTCCAGGAGCTTCGCCCAATCTCATCATCATTCACCTCGTGGATCTGCCGTCAATTTTTTGTCCAGTAGGAGCAAAAATTTTGATATTTCACTCGAGCACACTGTTTCCGCGCTTAGTCGGCGTCCATCACCGCTTTTACCATTGTACTGGAAGAAGCTATCATCGCTGCATATGCCACTGGTGGCAGTGCGAGGCTCTTTCGAGTGCGTGGTGCACTTGGGAGGCTTCGCGCTGGTAGCAGTACGAAACACACTTGAAGGAGCGCTACGCTAGCGCTGGTTACACTTGCGCGCTGCGCACTGGGTACAGTGTTATTTGTTTTTGCTGGTCGTGAGGACCCTGGCAGAGTGTACGTACGGCTGAGCCGCAGTTCATCTGTCGGGCGCTGCAACTTACACTGATGCGCAGCGTACGGGTATGCTGCACATTACGCAGGGCAACAGTGGACGTATACATTTTGTGCGTGTATCCGCCCTTAGGATTATAAAGCAATGTCACATGTGTGGAATAGCCTGGAGTAGTCGGTGCAAAGAAGCATTATGAAAATGATACATCCACAGCTTTCCTTTTCGCGTTACGATTCAACAGGGACCGGAGGAAAGCCGTGGATCGGTAACAACATGCTGGAAACACGTCTCTCGCAATGCGTGCACATTCACACACCTTACCTGCGCTAACAACTGACAATGAAAAAGATTCTGAAGCTCAAATGGAATAACTTTAGCCATCGCAAACCGCATACGCCGCGTGGCGATTGGTCCTTTCCAGCGTATAACCCCACCCAAGCTTAGGCCTGTGTGCAATCCCATTCCTTGCACAAGCGTAGGGCGCTTAAAGGCTAAGGAATATGCATTTAGAACTTATTAATGTCACTGAGCTGTACATCATTGACTGCGGTTACCCTACATGAACCATTTTCGATCGTGTACGGTGTTCTAAAATTAGCGATGAGTGTAAATGCGTCACTTGTTGCAGCAAACGCACATGCGCTGTCACGGATAGTTGTCGTCGACCTCGCCGGAAGTTCTCTGACTCAGATGTTATAGCAGGCTTCTCGATTTGTACACCTTGCTCAACGAACAAGGTGGCATGCTTTTTGCCACACTGCACTAACTTTTTGCCACGCGATCACCGATTCAGCAGCTTCGACGAAGCTGCACCTCAGACACTGGCGTGGCTGCTGTACCGGCGTAGATCGTCGTTTGAGCTAGACAGCATCAAAGTAAGTTTGTCTTGAAGTGCATATGTGCTTATATAGCGTTATTAAAGTTAGCAGAAAAACTTGTCTACATGCATGTAAACCATTGGAAAGAGGGAAAAGGCTATTGAGCTCTGCTGCTAGAGCCTACTGTCCCTGCTCCTCGGGCCGTTTCACCCGCTGCACCAACCCAGTGACTGTTACACTTGACTAAAGTCGCGGGATCGAATCCCGGCCGCGGTGGCCGCATTATTATGGGGGTGAAATGCAAGAGGCCCTTGTGCTATGCCACGTCACTGCACGTTAATCACAACCCCTGGTGGTCTAAATTTTCGGAACCCTTCTCATCTACGGCGTCCCTCATAATCAAATCGTTGTTTTGTGGCACAATATATCATGAATTATTATTATCGGTCCATTCCATATTTTTGCGGGGTAAGATGTGAATTGTACTACAGACTAGATGCACACGTCCTTCGTTACCGGCAGCTTGTTTCCTAGCTGCCCCGCCACGGTGGTCTAGTGGTTATGGCACTCGGCTGCTGATCCGAAGGTCGCGGGATCGAATCCCGGCCGCGGCGGATGCATTTCGATGGAGGCGAAGTGTTGAGGCCCGTGTGCTGTGCGATGTCAGTGCACGTTAAAGAACCCCAGGTGGTCGAAATTTCCGGAGCCCTCCCTCCACTACGGCGTCTCTCGTAATCGGAGGTGGTTTTGGGACGTTAAACCCCACAAATCAATCAATCAATCATGTTTCCTAGCTGATAAAGTCGCGCGTTTCAGTTGCGTGGAAAAAGCGTGTCCGTCGTATGTGTACGACATACTAAAATAAAATCAAACGAGTTGTTCATATGCTGACTAACCAGTTTACGTGAGTATTGGCATGTTATGGCGTGGCGTAGTGGCAGGGAGCTGGGTTGTCGCGCATCAGTGGGTTGCATGTTCGAAGGCTGGCTGTGGAGGCAATTTTTTGAGTGAATGCATCCTGTGTCTGCTTTTTAATAGATTTATTTATGTATGTCTTGCAGGTGCGACGTTATTGGCTCTCGGGCGGTTTTGTGTGCGAGTAACCAACGCCGCCCAGCATCCAGGGCCGATCCAGCATACCAGTACACAGCGTCACGCTGGGATGATTATCAGGTATGACACAGCACATTGGCGCTCAGTGGCACTGGGTTTTTCAATCGGACTTAAATAAGTTGTCACGCACTGCATGGGTCAGGGACACAAGATAGTGAATTTGTATAACGGCCTCGCGCTCGCCTGCATAAACGGGCAGTGTTGAGCAAGCCTCGAAAAAAGGAACAAAAGCTTGTTCCTGGTTTCCAATTTTGTTAGACGTTCTCATTATTCATTCCTTGTGTGTAAAAGCCCCGCCACGGTGGTCTAGTGGTTATGGTACTCGGCTGCAGATCCGAAGGTCGCGGGATCGAATCCCGGCCGCGGCGGCTGCATTTCGATGGAGGCGAAATGTTGAGGCCCGTTTGCTGTGCGATGTCAGTGCACGTTAAAGAACCCCAGGTGGTCGAAATTTCCGGAGACCTCCACTACGGCGTCTCTCATAATCAGAGCTGGTTTTGGGACGTTAAACCCCACAAATCAATCAATCATTGTGTGTAAAAGTAACGCGTTCCAGGTACACTTCGCAAAAATGTAACGTATCGTTACACTGGCGTTACATTTCATTTCCGAAATCGAAGATAGTGTCGGATAATCACGGGGTGAAATAAAGTGGGCTGTTTAAAACTCGGATAGAAGTGCGTATAATGTGCGAATTTGAATATCAGCGGCACCAGATTATCACTTGATAAGATCTGTCCAGAGAAGTGTTCCTAGAAACATTTTTTTTCAGGGAGAGCCGATAGTGCTTCGGACATATCTACTGCAATTTTGGCGCTAATATATTACAAATGTAACACACATGGCTGTTTCCACTTCGGTCTTCAAATGTGTAGGAAGGATACTGCACTTGCAGTGTGCAAGAGAAAGTTACTCACATGCACCAATGCATGCCAGTAACAAGCATGCATATGACTAAAAACGAGAATTAGACCTTTTCATTTGCATTCGCACTTGAACCAAATCATTAAATAGTGGGACAAGATTCTCGTGTATGTCGTCAGCATTCCGGAACCTAAACTTATTCGCTTGCATTTGGTAGCCCTTTTAGCGTTTAACAGTGTGATGTAATGTTCTGATATCCATTTGTGATATCCTGTCCTTTTGTCGTTATTTATTGCAGCGCTGAACGCGTGTCGGTACGAAGAATTTAAACTAGATTGCTATACGCTGAGTTTATTGACGAATTTAATAACTTAGGACTATTTCATTTTTCTTCGTGGCAAATTAGGAATAAGTTTTAATTTTCTGTTCAGTTTTTGTAGAATCTTTATATTCATGTAATGACTAAGTGCCATTGTGGTGTAGGGAATAAATAAATAAATAAATACAAATAGCCTCATTTATTGTTTGATGCGCCAATTAAAAATGACGCATTCCAACGGAGAATAGTTGACAAGGTGTTGTCTGCAAATGAGGCTATCCGGCGAAATGGATGATGTTTTCGCTGCGATGGAATTTTTAGTTATTGCTGAGTAGGTAACCTTTTGGTCGCGTAGTAATGAAGCAATAGCTTCTATTAGAAACAAAGTGGTCGTCACCTAATATAATTAAGATGGTCCGGTTAGAGCGGTGCTAACTTCGCTCAGCAATAAAACACGCACATGAAGCGCTTTGTTGCTGCTCTTAATTGCCTCTATCAAAGGGCTGTCGACGCAAAATTAACGCGCGTCCCCTTCAACTGAATCACCTTGAAGATATTCGCTAGTGGAGTTTCTTACAAGTATGGATAACCATGCATGGCTGTGCGGACGAGCGAAAAACATGCCTCGAGACAATATGGAGTTTTGCAGCGCCGGCTTACCGTACGGGAATCACGGTACCGTCCGTGATTGCCCGTGACTGTCCGTGATTACCATTACCGTGATTACATCCAGAGCTTTGTCTAGCCTCCGTGCTCGCGGCTTCAAACGTACTGTTGGATATGTTTATTTCTGTTTCGTAGCTTCAGTGACGCTAATGACAGTACTACACATTTCACGCGATAGCGTTAAAGAACTCGTTTCCGAGAAGGTCGGTGTCGTTTTGTTGTAAGCGAAAAGTCAGCGTTGTCCGCTAGCGAAGATTGAAGGTAGATGCAAATCAGGAAATAAGAAATCTCCGGCGACCGGGGACTCAATCCTAGGACCCTTTCAGCCCCCCCCCCCCCTTTTTATTTTTCTTTACTGCTCTTTGTACATACCCATTTTAGTAGGACAGACTGCTGGGCTAGTTGGTTATGCATCGCGGAATGATCAACTTAGCGCGAAAACACACGGACACGAGAAGAAACGAAACAGACAGGACGGGCGCCCGTCCTGTCTGTTTCGTTTCTTCTCGTGTCCGTGTGTTTTCGCGCTAAGTTGATCATTCCGCGTTGTACATACCCAGTACTAGAGAAGTCTTCGGCGGGTACCACAGACAATCCCAGTCACACTGGAAAAAACACCATCTGGAATCCCTTGAGCGGTGTCAAGGCTACGACCCTCGACATCCATCCAGGTTGACGTTGCTTCGTTTTCTGCAATTCAACAAATTTTAGCGCGCATTCTCGAAAGTCCCGCGCGCACGGCCACCGCGCATACATCGTTCTGCCTCGTTCATCGTGAGGTGGGTGCAGCGCTACACGAAACACGGACAAAGAAGAGGACGCACCTGCGCGTCTTATTCGTCCGTGTTTCCTGTACGCTGCACCCACCTCACGATGAACGAGGCAGAACGATGTATGCGCGGTGGCCGTGCGCGCGGGACTTTCGAGAATGCGCGCTAAAATTTGTTGAATTGCAGAAAACGAAGCAACGTCAACCTGGATGGATGTCGAGGGTCGTAGCCTTTACACCGCGCAAGGGATTCTAGATGGTGTTTTTTCCAGTGTGACTGGGATTGTCTGTGGTACCCGCCGAAGGCTTCTCTAGTACTGGGTATGTACAAAGAGCAGTAAAGAAAAAATAAAAAGGGGGGGGGGCTGAAAGGGTCCAAGGATTGAGTCCCCGGTCGCCGGAGATTACCAGTTAACCGTTACCAGTTAGCTCAAGTCTCAATTTTAATGGTGCTATCTTCATCGGCGAGGTTTGGTGGCGCGTATATGTCAAGTGGTGCAAGATGACGAGGGAGCCGACGCAGTAACGCAAGTGACTGTCAAGTGGTGTCGTGACGTTTACGTGGCTAGGCGACTGAAGGTCATGGCAAGCGGAAAAGATCGCGACGAAAATGGAACGAGGCGTCGATATCGCGTTCAACTCTCAAAGCCAACCTTAAGGGTCCCACAATTTCTTTTCGTTACGAGAACAAGGCAGCGGCTGTAGTTAAAGCATCGGACTGTCGCTCTTATTAATGTCCTTTGCGATGATGAGGGCCTTGCCGTTTGTAACGGTCTTGTGTTTGTTTCCGGCTGCACAAATTATTTGTGGCGTTGTTCGGCCTAACGTATTTCAACCGCGTTTCACGTACGTACTTGGTCGATGCGGTTTTGCTACTTTTGCCTCCTTTTTATTTTGTATCAAGCACGACGGAAACTGTCACCGTGGGGTCGGTTTCGCGACTACCATGCGTTTCCTGTGACAAGGTTGTTGGTGTATCCTGTACCGCAGCATTTCAGTTGCGCTAACTGATCAATTCAACGCCGACCAAACGCGCCAAGCAGGCGCAGTATTATCGTGCCTAGCAGATGCTGAATGCATGACAAGCAACCGCACCCGCAGACGACGCTTATAGAAAATGAACTCCGATACAGTTTCTGCCGCAGTTTAACGTAGCAGCGCTGCTTGTTGAACGTAGTGCTTGTAAGCAAATGGAACCACCAAACACTGGGGTATACTGGGATGGTGGTACGGCCTCGCGTAGTGGCTCGAGCTATATAGTTTGTCAAAATGAGGTAGAGCACTTACCATGCACGCATGTCAACAAACTGGGAATAGCACTGAAGATATTTCATCAGCATGTTCTACACCTTCTGTTACTAATGTTTTATTCTGTTACTAATGTTCCTTCTGTTACTAATGTTTTATCGAGAAGTATGGCTGGGACACAGGAGCAGCGGCAGATATCACCAGTATATTTAACTATGGCTCATCTGCGGCGTGATTTGGTATACTTCTATGACTACTGAGGTCTTGACTACGTCAAACTTCTTGCCTTAATCGATGAACAAATCGCAAAGTACGATTTAGAACAGGGAATGTCGCGGGAGCCAACGTTTCGAAAAGCGGACTTGTCTTCGTCAGGGCGGCAACTGCCTTCTCCAGCTTTCGTTTATGTACGCCTTTGCACACTCTCCCCCGTCCTCAGAAAGAGAGAAGAAGAACAGCAGCACGTGCGAACAATACCAAACAAAAAAAAAAAAGGGGGGGGGGGGTATTTGGGTGACAGGTGTTAGCGTGACTAATATAAATGGCAAGAGCAAAAGCTTCCCGAGAATCCGCTCCTTGTACATATCTTGCAAATGCATTGTGTGCTCAGCCCTAGAAAGCAGGATGAAAAAAGGAACACACGCTCGGAACAGAAGTTGCTCCTATGGCATGTGTCCCCGCCTCCACCCCACACCACCTGCGCGGCACCAACAATGCATTTCACCGAAAGCTTGTGGCTAAAAAAAGTAACTACACTGTTTAAAGCAGTTGTTCTCGTCGAACTGGATGGGGGCTCCGCACCTGAAAGTAGGCTTTCTGGGAGAAACATGGTTAGCTTCTGCATACCTCAACCTTTTGTTGTCTTTGTTAACCCTCTACCGTATCTAATGGACTCAAGGGTTCCCTTTGAAAGGTTTATGCCTGTAGGCTGGAGAGTATTGAACCTCTATATGAGCTACGATTCCCTGTATTTTCTGTCCCTCGGCGCGCGGAAGTTTCCTTGAATTATGTAGAGTTTCAATTCATCGAAATTATGACCCGTCATATTAAAATGCTGCGCCACTGCCTTCGGCAGGTTATTCGCGGTGTCCGCGCGGTGCCCGTTTAATCTAACATTAATTGGTTGACCGATTTCGCCGATGTACTGCTTGTGACAGAGTGAACATTCCAACATGTAAATAACGTTTGAACTAGTGCAAGTGAAACTTTATTTTACATGATGGACATAGTCACTTCCCGTGCTTTTAACTTTAAGATCATTTTGAATAGGCTTCCAAGACTTACATCTGGGACGGGAGCAAGTTATTACGCAGGCGGTGCGCTGAGGGTTCACTTTGGCATGTACTAAGAGGTCCTTAAAGTTTCTGTTACGGGAGTAGGTAACTCTTGGTATTTCCGGAAACGCTTTTCTAAGGCGATCGTTGCTTGTTAGTATTGGATAGTATTTCCGAAGAATATTATTTATGTTTGGAAGCGCATTGGAGTATTTCGTTATGAATGCTAGCGGCTGGTTGGCCTGCGCTTTAGGGGCTCTTTTTTCTAGTGCTGGTGTCCTATCTAGTTTAAGCGCGTCATTGTATACCTTGTTGAGAGCGTCGTGCGGGTGATTTCGTTCAGCTAAGGTTGCCTTTAAATTGCTTAAGTGATGAACGTTATCTGCGTCGTTGCTACAAATCCTTCTTATGCGCCTTTGATGTCCTATAAATATCTGTTTTCAGTGTCGCGGGTGATGACTATTATAATCTAGATATTGCTGGCTGTCCGTTGGCTTTCTCTAAAGCGTCGTCTTTAGTTTTCCTTTTTTCGATGGATACTGTCGTGTCGAGAAAATCAATTTTCCTAGAAGAGAGGTGCATGGAAAGCAGCCATCTTCCCCTGAGCTTCTCTTCTAGTTTGGATTTCTTGCCTTAATGTACGAAAGGCTTCCTCATAACCCGCGCATTTCTCTGTCATTTGAGACAGTGTGAAATGGTCCGTTGTTGGAACTTTGTCAAACCCTGGTTTTTCTAGTTTCATCGAGATCCAAGGTGGCACATTGTTTTAGCTGTTACCTTGGTAAATACGTTGCACAAAACTGACAGAACGCTGATCAGGCTGCAAATTTTTAAATAATTGACGTCACCTCTTTGATCAACTTTGGTGAAGTGCGCGTTCTTTTAAGATTCCGGTGCGCTAAAGGTAGTAAGGCTTTGTATACGCCACATCGTACTGAACCATAAGAGCAAACCACAACCAGACAACCGGAGTGAACAGCGAAGGAACGACACACAAGCGTTGTGTGGCTTCTTTGCCTTTCAGTGCGGTTGTCTAGTCGTGCGCAGTTATACTTCAGTATGAACCGGTACCAAATCGCCAAAGTTACCGTTTTATTGCCTATGCAAGTTGTTCTTTTATAATCGGCAGCCGCCCCTTAGTTGCCGTCTCCACTTTTCTCCCTCGTGGTCTTCTAAATTCGAAGCACTTCTCGGTGGACTTGACCAATTTTGACAGTATCTATTTCATTTTATTTGAACATTTTCATAAAATACCCACGAAGGGGACAAAAGGAGACTGTGTCTCCTGACTTGGCCCGCTCTTCGTGAGGCACTTCTATCTATCTATCTATCTATCTATCTATCTATCTATCTATCTATCTATCTATCTATCTATCTATCTATCTATCTATCTATCTATCTATCTATCTATCTATCTATGCAATGTTGGGATAGTAGGGTACTAACACGTTCCTTTGTTTAAGTTTGTTGACGGGGGTCGCGTTATCGTTTCATTGTGACGTGAAAAGCAGGTCGCGCTTATCTTTTACGCTGCTACGCGAATGGCATGGACCATTCTACAGACATCCAGAGCCTTCCAGAACCACTATGATAATACTGGAACGCACTGTGAGTATAATGCATAAAAGCCGATGCATTTTACCGCCGCTCAGTTTTTAACGTCTATCGACGACTGTTAACGTCGCTATGGCTTTGCTCTGTGATTTGCTTTTCTGGGCGTAGCTTCGCCCAGTAAACAGTTTGACTGTGGACGCTTTCAAATCTGCTGCGTCCTTTGTCGTAACGACCACGTGACAATATCATTCTATGAAGAACAAAACTGATTGATCTAGACAACGCTCGTTACTTACCTCATGATTAACGGTGATGCGGCCAGGTGTGGTCCAAATCCGTAGTTCTCGGTCATGGTCATGCGGGCATGCTCCACAAGTCATTGAACGCCGACATAGGCAGCTTATGTGAATGAAGCGCTAACCAAAATGGACATTGAAAATTTCATAACTCACTTTGTGTGCGTTAGACGAAAGAAAGTTACGCCGTTTGTACTTTGCGATTCAGATGTAGACGTAACAAGCGGACAAACACAGACAGCCGTAAACCTAGCGCGCGTTATGAGTGTAAGCAATGGATCCCGGGGCACAAAGGCGGCGATCAAGCACTCCGCTGCTCGCCGACTGCGGTTGCTCTGACGCCTTAGATATTGCATGCACTCCTACAGTGTCTAAGCAGCAGTGGCGTTGATGGTGCTGTTTTCAGTTTGCACACGGAAGCATAGTTCTCGTAACACTTGACTGAATTTCAAGCAGTCCGGCGTAAACAAATTCCTCGCTGATTGCTTTTTATGACATCGACTACCAGAGTGCGTGGGGTGGAGTTTCTGCCTCTGTGGCATCAGGCCCTTTCCTTCATCGTCCGGGTTGTCTTAAGTGCTCTGTAGAAATCCTTAGCTAGTTTGCCTGTCTTACTCATATTGGTGGTGACATTCCTTTCATTGCATCTTAGCGCACTAGTCTTATCCTTTGCTAGTGTTTATACGCCCGATTAACTGTGCAGGCTTCGCCCGTTCTATTCTGTCTGCGGGATTAGTCAATTTTATGCTTTGCCGTTGCTTAATCAAATATTTCGTGTCCTGGGGGAGCTTAGTCCTTCCTAGGGTCTATACCAGTGCGTTGGAAAACGATTGGCGAGAGTCACCGAGGATCCGTCAAAGGCAAAGGCATCAGGTAACTCGCTTAGCGATTACACTAAAAAAGCTGAGGAGGCTTTCCCTATCATGAATATGGGGTCAAGCGAGGCCTGGAGTCTGCGTGCCTTTTTCTTTCTTTCCTTCTCTCTCACTGGCTTTCTTGCTGACCTCCTTTCCCTCTTTTTATTCGTTTCTTTGTTTCTCTATCCTGCTGACTTCATATCCCTCTTTTGTTCGTTTCCGTCTCCCATGCACTTGTTCCTTCTGTATTCCTTTCCTGCTCTCATGTTTTCTTTGTTTCTTTCGTCGGTAGAAAATAAGAGAGATTAAATACCTTCATATGTTCTTCGTTTGCTGAACTTTCACTCAAGAGCTCGCAAGCGTTGTGGGAGCACGTCATGCGCTGCGTCTGCTTCTTCATCCATATGTAACATCACGGATTCGCAGTTGGTTCCGCGATACCCAGTGGTTCCGTGTGCCCCTCTTTAGAGTTCCGCCGCACACGCATCTATTTACCTCTGTTCTGTGTTCGCTAAATGGCGTAAGACGGTGGAGAAAATGTATACGATGTAAACGCCCTTGGTTAGGTGGCAGAGTGTAAAGAGAAAAGTATGCACAGCGTGCACTAGAAGCTGACCGTCTGACCTGAGGGTGGCCCTCAGTGTGACAGAGCAACGCATTGATTTGTTGGTGCAGAAGTGGCCTTTAGTGCATCGTCAAGAACGCGTACACTCCGTTTAAGTATCTTTTTATACGCTTGCTTTTTTCGAGTCACACATCAGTGTAGCACAGGTGTCCAGAAAACGACGTGCGCGGATCTGGATGGGAACGACTGGGTTCCTTCGGTCTACGTGAAACATGGGCAGGGTTCCTTGGAACTGAGTTGCTTGAGAACCCGTGATATAAGACCCCTCTTTAGAGCGCGTCGAACCGGCAGTAGTTGACCCGGTAAGCGTGCAGGTCTCGCTACCCAGCGGCTGTTGGTTTAAATCCGCAGTCCGACGACCGATCTTTTATTTTTGCTCTGCGTGAGCTTCTGCGCGTCGTCCACGACGACGCAGGCTAGCTTAAAGAAGCTTCGATTACAAAAAAAAAAAAAAGTAAAGACCAGCAGATGAAACCACAAGCTGATTGTAGAAGCCTTTGAAAATGCTTATGCGCCACATACGCGCGTGGCGGATGTCCGTGTCAAGGAGAGGCTTTAGGGGTCACGTTTGGCAGACATTAGCCGCTAATACCGAGTGTTCAATTGCGACTATCTTCGCAACATGCCTGTAAATAAAGAAAATCAGAAATCTGCGCACATTTTGCGGAATTGCTTTGTTCATGGCTGGGCTCGCATTGCAAAATTAGAGGGAGTAGTAAACAAATAAGCTGTGTCGGAGTCACACGAATTAACCTTGAAAGCAGAACATCCAGCTGACAAAATGTGATGAAAGAATGGAAGCTCTGTACTAAGAGAACCCATATCCGTTAAAACATTTGAAAAAGGGTGGTGCTACATATTTGAATTGAGTAATAAAACCCGACTAATTTCAATTAGGAAACCGCAACTGTGTGGTCAGGGAAGGCAGCTGCGGCTACGATTGGTAATACCCTGTTTGGTACAGCAGTTGTTTTTGCGGTGCCGGTGGGCGGGGATAGGCTAGCGTTATGAAAGGTCGGTCTTTACCGCTTAGTTTCTGTAAATGGTGACGCTTTCCAGAATAGCCGTTTTTCAACAACGCTTGTTCACGCTCGACCGACAAAGTAATAAAAAAGGATTTCCGGTGTTTTACATCCGAAACAACGACATCATCGTGAGCGACGGCGTAGTTGAGGGCTCCGGAAATTTAGACTGTCGGGGTTTCTTCAACGTGCACTGGGATCGCATTTTACGCGAGCCGGTATTGAGCCTGCACTGAAATACGGTCGTAGCGTCCGGGATCCAGTCCCAACGACCTTCGGGTCAACAGTCAAGTACAGTATCCAGACCGCCGCGGCGGGATCGGCAACGTAAGGGGAGCAGCTGTGTCACACAGAGCACTGTCGAAAGCATTTGTAACAGGTCTCTTTGACCATTAAACGTCCTCAAAGAAATTATTCGAATTTCATCTCACTGGAGAAATTCGCAGCGTCGAAATTCTGCAAAGATTACAGCGGACGTAAATCGATGCGCTGTACAATGAACCTCCTTCCTTCCGTTAGGTTTTAGTGTCTGGCATTTCTCGTTTAAAAGATCTATATACTCCAACGTTGCTGACCACCGTTCAGAATTTCTCTTCTACCTATTTTACGGTGCATATGCCACATTGAAAAAAAAAATGTCGCAAAAATTTTGCAGCTATCTAGTGACCCGTATTTGTGACATTCGTGGACACATCTCCTGAAACACCGTCTATACGTAGATGTGATCGATTCTAATCCTTCAGTGTCGGCAGTTGCTTGATGCTCGTTGAGTGGAAGAAACGGTTCGATATTTACACGTTATTTATTTACACATATTTACAGTTTTAAACAAACGTACTTCCAAATGCATCAAACAAATCTCTTCGGAGCGGTCGTCCTTGGGTCCTTTCTCGTCCGCTCCTCCGAGTCGTTCTCGTCGTTCTGCTCGTTCGTTCTCACGGTCCCGCTTCTACCGTCCTTTTGTTAGCTCCCCCCGTCTTTCCTTCTCTCACTAGTTTGAGTGACTGTCGTCGTGCAGTACCTAGAAGCATTGTTAGTAACGGCAAAGCCCCGGCTGATGGTAGTTCCGCGGTTTTCAAGAAACGCAAAAAATATATATAGAAAGGAAAAGGAAGGGCGCACACATGCATTCAACAGTATGCGCCACGCATGTGTTTTCGCATGGCTAAAAAAAAAAAAAGATACTGCACATTTGTTTATGCATTACGTGTGCATAATCTCTCATATGTGTCGTTGAGAACGTCAACATAAATTCCAACGTATGCACTCTCTCACTGAGGATTACCAAGTTTTTACCCAAAATGTACGCTTCAAAAGTTCCAAGTCCATGTGAAACATGAAGGGTCCTTGAAGGGGTTTTTTTTTTTACATTGTGTCACTATGAAATCGTACCATAAATGCAGCAAAGCGCCTTCCACCGAGGCTGCTGTTGGTATACTTCCATCGCCTTTTTTCCTTACCCCTGCTGCTCATTTCATTTAGTTCCTGGTGCATGCTGCCGCACCACAGTGGTCTAGTCGCTCTGGCACTGAGCAGCTGATCCGAAGGTCGCGGTACTGAATCTCGGCCACCGCGGCTGCGTTTTGGCGGAGGCCAAATGTTGAGGTCCATGCACTGCACAATGTCAGTGCATCGTGAAGAACATCGGGCCGTGCGAATTTCCAGAGCCATCGATTGCGGCGTCTCTCTTAATGATATCGTGTGTTCACGTAAAACCTAGATATCACTACTACTACTACTACTACTACTACTACTACTACTACTACTACTACTACTACTACTACTGCTGCTGCTGCTACTACTACTACTACTACTACTACTACTACTACTACTACTACTACTACTACTACTACTACTACTACTACTGCTGCTGCTGCTGCTGCTGCTACTACTACTACTACTACTACTACTACTACTACTACTACTACTACTACGCTAGCGACTACTGTGCCTCCCACGTCAGCCGCAGTGCCGACGAATCACTAGCGACATGCTGCCGCCGTTGAGGTCCACCGGCCTCAGTAGTGCAGGAGTGGCTAGTGCACTGCCATAGTAATGCGCCAGCGACTTGAGTGTGCGTCAGCCAGGTATATCTTCGTTCACTGACTCCGTTGTCCGTGGCGCCGGCAGGCAAGCCAATCGTTTCGGGCCCGCCTCGCGGCCGGTGGGCAGAGGGCGCTTTAAAGACTCTTTAGGTTGAGTCGCATCGATATTCCTCGATGCGTGTATTTAAAACCTTCTAGTAAATTACACGCCTTACGTAGGGCACTGATACTGGTCTGCTATCAATGAGGAGCACTTGACCTAAACGTCTCAGGGTCCATTTGACGCATTACGGGGTGTGCAGCGGGGATTCATCTCCATACGGTATAGGCGTGTAACACAAGCCTTTTATTTATCAGTCGAGAGGTTAAGAAGTTTCTGTGGGGAATTCCTCTTAGAAGAGCAAATGATCAACGTTTCCTGGTACCTTGCAGGCATCTTCACGGGTTTTGTAGCGCCTGCAGGGTGGTGCCGCTACAGTGACCACAGCAAAAAACATGGAAAGAATTAAGATGGCAGAACGAGAAACCATCTCGTCCAGTCTCATATTCGTTGCACTGCAAAAGCCTGTACATATACCTCCCGCCGCACGCCTTGCTCCTAAAAATACGGGCGAAAATGTGCGCAAATAGGAATGAATGCCGGTGGCGCCCTTCGCATCGCAGTACGAAGCCCCAGTCGAAGTCCATGAACGCTTGAACGAACTCATATGCTCTATACAGGAAACTGTGGTACATGCGAGGAAATGTGCTTTAAACTTAAGTATATTGCGCACTTTAGGTCACAGCTATACTCTCATTGACGTAGATGCCTGGGCTCCATTGAAAAGTTTTTTTTTTCTTGAATACAGCAACGCCGACAGGAACTGGAGCGGTGATAAAAATTGGAGCAGACGAGAAATGGCATCCCATCCTGCACACGAAACCTCGGGTATCTGTCCTCTGCAGCTGGCGAAACCCTGTCGCTTCGCGTACAGCAATGCCCGTGAAAGCGAGCGAATACACTTAGAATTTCTCTTTTTTTTTTTTTTTGCTGCAATAACGTTGATGCGCGCTTTTTGTGGTTTTACTCGATAGTTGATTTTTTTTTTAATTTGCGTAGGCAACTCCGTCCTCCCGCTCAATATTCCTGACTGACACATGTGAGAAATAACTGCTTTGTAAAGTCGATGAACGTGCGGTACTGGCGATTCGAGTTCGCCTCATTTCAAGGTAATATCCAAAAAAAAAGAAGCGCGACTGACATCTATATAGATAATAACCTCATGCACATCATTGCGAAAGAGCAATACACGCTAGCCAGCACATTTGTGAAATACGCACGCCTCGTCAGCCACAAGAGAAGGAAAGCTAAACAGGCGCAGAAAGAGCCGACGATAATGACGTGCTCACTTGCTTTGTTTCCAGGGGACCGCTCTTCTTTTTTCATTTTTTTTGCGTGATGACTCCGCATCGCTCGGCGTAGACAGCGCTCATCTTGCATGCTGCTTCTCGAATGATTGAGACTGTTGTACAAAGTTTGCCTGCCCGTCGCACCTGTTCGGGTATCTTCCAGATTATACCTGCGCATCAGTGATAAGTCTAGAATGTACTGCTACGCAAGTATAAAACCCAACGCATTTCATCGCTGATCAGTTTGATCAGACAACCGACGAGGGCTGGCTACATTCTCTACATTGCGATTTTCTTTGCTGGGCGCACGATCTCTCAATGATGTTGCGGCCCGTGTACTGTGCGATGTCAGCGCGCATTAGAGAATCCCAGTTGGTCGAAATTTCCGAAGCCCGCCACTGCGGCGTTTCTCATAATCATATCGTGATTTTGGGACGTAAAACCCGAGAAATCAATCAACCAGGATCGCCTGATAAACAGTTTGATCGCTAACACTTGGTCTGCCGCGTCCTTCATGGTCATGACCACGTGACAATGCGAATCAAAGATGAATCGCATGTCTACCGGGCTTAGTGCAAAAGTACGGGGCACTTCGGGTAGCGTTACTGTTGCAGCTATACGATGGTGTGGAAAAATCCACATGAAATCTGTTTGATCCGTGGATTTTCTCGCGCAGAAGCGACTTTGTTTTACCGAATTAGTAGTGGGCCCGCGAAAACCAAGGCGTGGTTATGAAAGACTGGACGATGCGCTTCCCCATTCTCTGCCTTCCGCGGGGATATGGGCGATATTGGACATTTCCCCTGGTTATGTCCGCAGTTTGACGATGAACGAGCAGCACTGGTCGGAAACTTTCAGAAGAGCAGCCTTCCGCACAGGAATTTGAGGACATTGTTTTCCCAGAAGGGCCCGCGACGGTAACGAAGACGGTGCAACGATTGCTAATAGACTCCTTTAAAAGACACTGAGTTGATTGATGTTTGGTGACACATCCATGATGAACTCTTAAGAAGCTCGGGCGGAATAATTGCCGGCTTTGTATGCCAGGCTAAATCCGCCTGATTCAGCACCACCACCACCTATACGGCGGTGGATGCTGCCGTCCACTTAGATATCACCCAAGAAAGAACGTTGCTTCAAAGATGCCCAGTTGTTAACCACGCGCCCGGTGTGTCTTTATTCAAAACGGTAAAGAATATTTTGCACGTGCGCCGAGGTGACAAGCGGGGAATTGTTAGCGTCAGTGTCAGCGTCACTAAATTTTGTCGCCATGAATGGTGTTCATTAGGCAATGCACGCTCCTTCAAATTGGAGCGCCAGCGGTCTACCAGGTATCGACGTGGACCATCCGTTCAAATGTTAACTGTCACCAGTTAAGCATGCTTATAGCTCAGTGACGAGCAGCAACTACAACGTACCGCAAAGCCTGAACATAGGTGTCACTGTTCGTGCTTTACGGTCACTTCAATCTGAGTAACGGTAATGATTATTAGCTTTCACGGAACCGCAGACTTTGCGCATAGTTCAATTAATGGTTGATTGATTGGTTGATTTGTGAGGTTTAACGTTCCAAAACAAGCTCTGATTGTGAGAGACGCCGTAGTGGATGTCTCCGGAAATTTCGACCACCTGGGGTTCTTTAAAGTGCACTGACAACCACACAGCACACGGGCCTCAACATTTCGCCTCCCTCGAAACGCAGCCACCACGGCCGGGATTCGATCCCGCGACCTTCGGACCTGCAGCCGAGTGCCATAAATACTAGATTACCGCGGCGGGGCCATAGTTCAATTAGGATTGCAAAACTTGGTGTGCTGCACGTGCGCTTGAAGTGCGCTTGCTGAAGAACCCTCATTTAGCGAAACCAGCTGCTGCAATTACTGCCGTGGCGCCTGTTTGGGCAGGCGTCTGTTGTGTGGCTTCAACGTGGACCTTAGCTAAAGAAGGAATGTGTGCGTGGGGGGGGGGGGGGTGGAGGGGGAGAGGAAAGGGGTTCACCTCTTTTCACGAGTTGCCGCATCCGCAGGAAAGCGGATGCTGGGATACAGCCGATGCCGGCTGTTTGGACGTTTACGGGGCTCCCTAGCTTCACACAGGCTGCATTCCTTGTCTGCAACACTTTGGGAAAACCGGCGCGTCACCTTTTCCTGTACCCTCTATGATCTGTCTTTCCCATTTCCTGTCCAAATTGTCCTGTGACCTCTTCTCTTCGTTCATGACCTCGATTACTGTAGGCGGCCTGGTTAGCCTTGGGTAGTTGCATCCTATTGTGTACAATCTATACGGTTATCGTGGCGAGTTTCAGCTGGCGACGGCAGCCTTGCGCTTTAGGAACTCCAACCGCCTCAAGTTGGGCTCTGTGCTAGGGTGCTGCCCTTGCTGCTGAAGTGAATCATTGGAGCTCCTACTTTTCACCACTCCCTTGATCGTCACCCCCTCAGGAGGGGCTTGCACGGACGATCCTCGTTCGGATGTGAACCGACCGCGGCAAAGCTAATAAGAATTTCGTGCTGTTTACCGTGATAACGATAAAACCAGTCAGATCACTATCACCGTACATCGCGACCAAATTCTTCACAAGTGCAACTGCAGGGATTTTTCATTGTTAACTGATCTCGCTCAAATATTCAATATATGTTCCCCTCCGTACTGTAAGAGCGTACACCAAGCAAGGCTGTTGCAAGTAATTTATTTTTCCAGAAATGAATTTTTCCAGAAACGAAGCGGATGCCCATGCCAGCCACCTTGTGCTTTTGACGTCATTACCTACAACTCCGCTTACTCGAGCAGGCGGGCCATCAAAAGCAAAATGACGATACTTCAGTGCTCACATCTTCGCTGTGAAGTTCAGAACTGGCATAACTCAATAGATCGTCTGACGACGTTTCCGCTTTCATTTTTCTGCCACCAGCTCCATATTTCTGGTGGCGGGGAGGCTGTTACATCATCGCATACGTCGCGCGCTGCGTCTGTCGGTTTTGGTTTGAACGCATCATTCATTCTGTTGTTTAGAATAATTGGTGAGTTTCTGAGCAAACTGAACCACCCTGTCTGCTACGGGGGTACCATTGTTAAACAGCAATATCCGAATATGTCGAAAAATCGCCGTAGTTCCCCTTTTGAGCTTTGAAGCATGGTTACAAAGTAAACGGAAGGCTACTGGACTTTCTTCTTGACGTTCCCGAGGGGCATGGGAACGAGAAGCTTGGCAACCTCGTAACATCTCGAACTGTTCGAATCTCTGTCTCTTCCTCACCACACATTGAATAGCTCAGGCAAAGTAGTGTTACAGGTAGACCCCTTAAATGTGTCCGAAGATGAGCATCATAGACGTTGGAAAGATTAAAAAAGTCACCTGTGTTAAGCGCATGATGATTACACGCGACAAGGAAATGCTTGCGAAACACCTTGTACTGACATTGGCCTCGAGTATTAAAGACGATAGACTTTCTTGGGATACTTCAACGCAGAAATTTTGGTCTGTCTCTGTGTGTGTGTGTGTCTGTCCTGCTTTTCGATTCAGTAAAATGGCGAAAGTTTAACCCCTTCCTCAACGATCACCCATCTTGAACTGGTAGCTGCGTTCATACTTGTGAACACAGTCGACCAAAAAGCAAATATTACGCATATCTGAAGCGCAACATCAATACGTAAGTATTAGATGGTGTGTTCCTTCAGCAGAAAATACATAGATGCGCAATTCTAAAGACCCTAGTGCTTGTTAGGATGCGCAAAAAATGCGACGCGTATGAACGAAAAAGCGGAAGTTTCCTACGCTTCGGTAAAACGACACGGTGCTGCCACCTACCAGTAGCTCTGCGTACTACGCAAGCTTCTTGCGTTTCCCGATATCATGGCCAGATGGCGTCCATATCTCACGCAGCGCTGCCTCCATTTCATCAATGCCAGCCACATGCGGCCGATTCAACATAGACGGGGCGCTGTCTGAGGCAAGGCAAAATATAAATGGCCGTTTGATGATATAGAACACAGGAAACAGACGAGGTGCGCGATGCGCGAATTGTCACTGACCGAAAGGCTAAGCGAGCGTACCCGACGGCTGAACAGACGCCGGAAGCTCGTGCCAAACCGCAGATGAACCGGGACTCATGTAGTACGGCCGGTAGAAGACTATCGTCTTTCGACAACGTTTGCAGCGAAGCACAGAGATACGCGGCCAATTTTTTTTTGTCCGCGAACCGGTGACACGGGATACGATGTTATCCGTCCCAACATATGTTCCTAAGCCTAGGCTCTTCTTTCAATGCCAAAGATAGGTCATGCCTTGCAGATCTGCTGAGGAAAACCAACATGTGCGAATGTGGAACCCAGGTCCCTAAGTGCCGTGGTGCACCTCAGTGTGCAACCTGGTCTTAAAGCAAAAAGAGTCCAATGTGTCTTCTTAATTAAAAGAACGCTGCAGATCACGGTTAGGTATGCACATTTGACCTCAAGAAGGCCTGATCCTATGCGCTGTTTAATGTTAACGTGTATGCCCCGTCCACCAGTGCTAGTGGCAAGGTTGGCTTTGACCACCCGGTTAGTTTTGACTGGACAGTTGAATCAAGTGACAGACAGGCAGGCAGAGAGGCAAAGTTTTTGGCGTTTAGGTAGCCCCAAGTAAGACTATCACCTTTAAAATCTCTACAGCAGGCTTCTCCGTTGAAGGATGATACAACCGATCGGGGCTGATTCCCAACTCTCACCATTATCTCGTGGGCTTTACTCTACTTAGGATTTCACGCCGCCGCCAAAAAGCATGTCTTAAAAAATTGGCAGATCCCACGTGCAGTGGGAATCAAGGAAATGCGAAGCACGCATCAGGAACGTAAAATGGATTTGCAATGTTGTCTCGCTATACCGAGTTTGGTACATGTGAAGTTAACGAAACGGCCGCAAGAGCACCATGACTGGCATGTAAACCATGCCGCTCATACACGCATCTCATGATTCTAACGTTATGTCCTGTCATTTATGATCGTCATGCAGTCATGTTGTGCCAAACCAATTTTCGTATACATCCCATTAACGAAACGGCAGTCTAGCGCCAGGACCGTGGCATGTAAATCATGCCGGTCATGACATATAACATGAAAATCATGACATGCACATCATGATTTTCATGTTATGACCTGTAATTTATGATAGTCATTCAGTCGTGCTGTGCCATAGCAATTTTCGTACAGATCCCATTAACGAAACGGCCGCAAGAGCACCAAGACTGTGGCATGTAAACCATGCTGCTCATGACACGCGTGTCATGGTTATAATGTTATGACCTGTCATTTACGTTCCTCATGCTGTCGTGTTGTTCCATAGGAATTTTGCTATACATCCTATTAACGAAACGCGTGGCATGTAAATCATACCGCCCATGACATGCATATCATGCTTTTAATGTTATGACCTCTCATTTATGTTGGTCATGCTGCCATGCTGTTGCATACCAATTTTCCTATACGTCCCACTAACGGAACGGCCAAGAGAGCACCAAGACCGTGGCATGTAAATCATGTCGCTCATGACATGCAAGTCATGATTTTCAAGTTATGACCTGTCATTTACGTTCGTGATGCAGTCATGTTGTGGCATGCCAATTTTCGTATACATCCCGTTAACGAATCGCGTGGCATGTAAATCATGTCGCTCATGACATGCATATCATGATTTTCATGTTGTGACCTGTCAGTCATGTTCGTCGTGCAGTCATGTTGTGGCATACCAATTTTCGTATACATCCCATTAACGAAACGGCCAGGAGAAGACCAAGACTGTCGCATGTAAATGATGTCACTCATGACATGCATGTCATGATTTTCGTGTTATGACCTGTCATTTATGTTTGTCATGCAGTCATCTTGTGGCACGCCAATTTCCGTATACGGCCCATTAAAGAAACGCGTGGCATGTAAATCATGTCGCTCATGACATGCATGTCACGATTTTCATGTTATGACCTGTCATTTATGTTCGCCATGCAGTCATATTGTGGCATACCAAGTTTTGTATACATCCCATTAACGAAACGGCCAGGAGAGCACTAAGAACGTGGGATGCAAATCATGCCGCTCATGACATGCATGTCATGCTTTTCATGTGTTATGATCTGTCACTTATGTTCGTCATGCAGTCATGTTGTGACATACCAATTTTCGTATACATCCCATTAACGAAACGGCCAGGAGAGCACAAAATCGTAGGCGGATAGATAGATAGATAGATAGATAGATAGATAGATAGATAGATAGATAGATAGATAGATACGCTCAAAGTCGCCGAAGTTCGCTAAGAAATGCTTCGCATTTAATAAGTAGCGTGTCATGCATAGGCTGTGTTTCACGGTGGAACGACGAATGTCTGAACACTTAAGAACCGACCCTGGACATAACATGCGACTCCTCTACTTAGGAAAATAGGTACCATTTTAAGAAGTTTTTGTTTTTGTGGGGTTTCAATTCTCATAACCAGCTCTGATAATGAGAGACGCCGTAGTGGAAGGCTCCGGAAATTTCGACCACCTGGGGTTCTTTAACGTGCGCTGACATCGCACAGCACACGGGCCTCAACATTTCGCCTCCATCGAAATGCAGCCGCCGCAGCCGGGATTCAATCCCACGACCCTCGAATCACCACCCGAGTACCATAGCCAGTAGACCACCGTGGCGCAGTCATTTTAAGAAGGTCAAATTGCAAGGTAGGAGAACATGTTGGCAGGCCCGAAGAGAGAGTTGGCGGAATTTTTCGTCGAGTACAACATCGTACACGAAGGCAAAATTTTGAGTAGTGTTACTAGCAGTGTTACGTCAATGAAACACATCCTTTCGCTACAGTCACTTGAATCACGTCGCAAAGCATCTCGTCTCATACTTTTTCACAAGATATTCAATCATCCACTTTTGAAAGCTCAGTTCATTACCACTCCATCCTATTACTCAGCCCGTTTATCATCAACATAAGGTACACGTCATTAGCTGTCGCACTAACACTTTCCATCATTCCTTCATCCCACGCACATCCAACGACTGGAAGCACCTTCCCTCGGACATGGTTTCCATTTCAAATCATAACTTGTTTTCTTCTACAATACAGAAGTACTTACGTGATGACGCGTGAAGTGTATATTGTACATATATATTTTTGTACTGTGTGTCCCCCATGTTTCTGATGATACTTACACATACATTCAGTGTATTGCCTAACATCGAATTTTCATGTCTTGTAATCTTTATTATTTTGATGTTACTATGTTTGCTCTTGTTTATAGTTTATTATTTTTTTGTACCCCACTCCCCTCTGTAAAGCTATGTGCTATTGAGGGTAAAATAAATGAAATGAAATACTGTAAGAACTTAAGACAAACGTATCCAATATCCACTGCCCTTGGTAAACGCCCAGAACGACAACGTAGAACAGCAAATGAAATTCCTGTCCACAAACACGGAAACCTGTGCGGCTCATCGCACTATAATGGAACGTTTAAATGATAGAAAGCCAGAACGCGACGGAAGTTGGGAGGGAAATATGAAATAGGAGGCGTACATCATGCCATTCTCTTTACGTCAGCTATGGGCATACTTCTATAAACCTGCCCCAGGTGTCGACCGTACAGTATATAAAATGTTCAAGTCTCTCTACCCACGCGCGCACACACACACACACACACACACACACAAACTTTTGTCCAAAACTTTATACACTTCCTGCGAGATCCCCTCTGTCTGGAAGGCTGCCATAAAAATTTCTGTTCTGGAACTAGGCAAGGGCACGTGTTCTGTTCAGTTTCCTGCCTATAACACTAACAAGCTGCCTCTATAAAGTCTCAGAAAAGATCATAAACGGGCAATTGGTACATTACCTCGCATCAAACAAACAGCTTGACCCGTGCTAGCGTGGTTCTCGCGAGAGTCGATACACCGCTGACTACGTCGAGGCAGAAATGCGTAAAGCTTTTGCCAATAAGCAATTTTATAGCAGCCATGCCGTTCCATTTCGAGTCTGCACCTTTCGACGTGCCTTGTAACCTTGGAGGTCAAAGCGGACCCTCTGTTGCCACCGACCCAGTACAACATGGCGACCCTGTTTCCCTCCGCCTTGAAATGTGTAGATTTGGGCTTGTTGGTAAGACATGACTGAAGTGACTACAGCGTGCAAGACACAAGGACAAGAGAAGAGGACACACGCAGCGCTGACTTTCAACAACCTTTTCTCCTTGTGTCTTGCGCGCTGTAGTCACTTCAGTCTTCCCTCCGCCCACCAAAATGTGGTGATGGCTACGCGAAGACCGATGACGCAGGCGTAGATGTAGGCCTTATAGAGAGGTAGCGCATACCCGCTGCTGGCCTTGGCCAAGAATTGGGTAGCTAAAATCAATAATCCCGGGAAAAAATCATTTTTTTTGTCGCACACATTCTTGTTTAGAATAGATACGACATAGGAAAGGGTAGGGAGAGCTGGAGAGCGAGGAGCGGCATTTGCACTCGACTTACTTTTGCACTAAGCCCACTGCCACATAACAGTGGGCCGATCCCGAATACAGTGCACGGGCAGAAAAGTTAATGCGCTGTGAAAAATGGGGGGGAGGGGGACGTCTTTGTAAGTTACTTCGAAGTTTCGAGTTTGATTCCCTCAGGCGCGGCTGCATTTCCATACAGCGAAACGCAAAGAAAGCAAGGAAGAAGTCGATTAGTGCTAAATTATCTCTTTTCTTTCCACGAAAAACAAAGAGTGTGTGGAATCGGTTTCCTTCCACAATTGTAAGAATTTCCTGTGCTGACAGCTTCTTTTTTGCATTAAAATTGCTGAATATTCTGATCACTCAACCTTTAAAAAATCGTATGCCCCCCCCACTGTACTGCTTGTCGCTGTAGGTACTATACAAATAAAATGAATAAATAAATAGATCAATTAGCGCGCTAAGCAAGACATCCTAGAAAGGGAAACGAAGAAAAAGGAAAGGGGAGAAAGTACGCAGCTTCGTCTGTAAGAATATGTAACGTGACATCACGTTACGTGATTTTGGTGGGAAAGTGTTAAGTGCAATACCACGTGACATTGCGTTGAGTGATTTCGGCGGGAACATGTCGCGTGAGCACCCAAAATCTCATAACGCAATGTCATGTGACATATTCCTGCCAAAACCACGCAACGCATTGCACGCGACATATTTCCGCCAACATCACGTAAGAATTTCACGGGACATGTTCTTGCCCTAATCACGTAACACAATGTCACGTGGTATTGCATCATGCCTGACAAATTGCAGCTACCTTAAACTGGCGCGGCAGAGTTTTTACGGTTAGCTGCTAAAAGAACATGGTGAAGCATCCCGGTGTAACCAACACAGGCTCGTCGTTCTACCCTTTTTTACGGAGTCGAAGGGCTGGAAATTCTCAAATTCGGAGCATTTCTTACCGAACTTCGGCGAATTTGAGCGTATCTATCTATCTATCTATCTATCTATCTATCTATCTATCTATCTATCTATCTATCTATCTATCTATCTATCTATCTATCTATCTATCTATCTATCTAGCCGCCTACGACTTTGTTCTCTCCTGGGCGTTTCGTTAATGGGATATGGACGAAAATTGGTATCTAACAACATGACTGCGTGACGATATGACGAACATAAATGACAGGTCATAACATGAAAATTATGATATGCATGTCATGAGCGGCACGCTTTACATGCCACTGTCCTCGTGCTATACTGGCCGCTCTACTACGCGACTCGTCGTTACGCAACTATGAACTTCCACGCCCTTGGACTTATCCTACAACGTCTTTTTTCATTATTCTCCTTCTTTCTCTCTATCCCATCTTTCTATTCTCCCTTCCCATTCCCCCTGTGTAGGGTAGCCAACCGGATGCCTTTCTGGTTAACCTCCCTGCCTTTCTGTTTTCCCCTTCCTTCCTCCTTCCACGCCCTTGCAACTTTTCAAGATACGTGAGCGCACGTTTCATTTCTGCATATGTTTGGTGTGTGCTACGTCCCTCCGCCTCGTGTTGTTGTGCGGATTTTAATGAGCGACAGCTAGGTTACTGATGCGTGCTTCGCATTTCCTTGATTCCCACTGCATGTGGGAACTGCAATTTTTTTATTCTTGTATTCCTTAAACGGAGAAGGCCTAGGGTACAACGTGCCTGTTTTGAATACCGAGAGACCTTTGACACTTGGATGTACGTCGGAATATCTTGAACATCTTAGAAAACTATTTGTCTAATCTTACGTTCCGTGTTCGTGGGAGTAATGTCTTATGAAGATCATTCGCACTGGAAAGTTGCCTATAAATCAAGCGCCCAGGTGCACTTTTTTCTTACGTGGAAGTTCGCGCTAAGTCGCTTAACGCTTAAGGCACATCGGAAGCTGGGTGATCCTCATTTCTAGCTATCATACCATAGCATAGTCAACACATGTTCATTCTAGATAAAACACCAAGTGACTCGTGGCAATTCTGAAGCTTTATCAATTAGCTATTGATGAGCTGTGATATAGCGTCGACATTCTCCAGGGCTAAGGCGCCACCAAATCATTCCCGGTAATTTCAAGGATATATCTATTAATCAATGATCGATTAGCTATTGGTCAGCTATCCCAGGATGTCGACATGTTCCGGGGCTAACCTATGTACCGTCAAGTCATTTGAAATATTTTCAAGATTTATCGATTAGTCATCGATCATCTATTGATCGGCTATCACATGGTATCGACATGCTCCAGGACCAGCCTAGGCATCGCTAGACAGTGCCAAGCATTTTTCAAGATTTATAGGTTATTGATCGTGTTCTATCGTGGCCAAGGAAAACATGAACACAGGAACCAAGCAGGAACGAAATGCCCTTTATTGAAGAAAGAGTGCTTTTATAGCGCTTATCACAATGGTACTACCTCAAAGTATTTTAAGTTGGACATGCTCTTCCTCATGAAATCTTCTGGCGTGTACCGCCCAGGAGGGTTCCGCACACGGATGCCTCGTCGCAGTAATGCTGACAATGACTGGTTGCCGGCAGAGGCAGGCTTCTCAATTTCTGTGGAGTTAGATCCTTTCTTGTTAAGCGCTGCTGTCCCTCCTCTAGTAACTGTTGATGGGCTTTGCAGTGGTTTTGGCGGTAGGACGTGCGGAATCTGCTCATCGTTGTAATGTCTTAACTCTGGTGAGGGTACTCGAGTTGGGTCTTGTCTTCTGGGAGAAGGTTGGCTTGGTACATTGCATATGGAGACGACCTCTCGAGAAGAATCTTAAAAAGAATCTTTCGCATTTGTGATCCTCCTAGGTCGATTACTCCGTCATTTACCGGACCAGTTGCTGATGGTGGCTTGAGTCCATACGCTTGTTTTTGTTGGTCGAAAGTAATACACGTTAGTGAACTGCAGTCGCCCTTGAACCCTAACGATGTATATGCTGGGTGGACAACTTGCACCGGTACCTTCTTGCCACGATACAGGCTCCCCCGTCAGGTGTTTATGTACTCTGCATCTCTCACGGAGATGGATTCATTGGATCATCTGGAGTCATTGCGTCGTTCGGTGTCTTGTCTCAGACGCTCCGCCATGTCTCCTGCAAAACTTGGTTTAAGAAGGGACATTGTAAGTCTCGGCAGACGCTTGATGAAAACTTCAGCAAGCGTACGTGAAGTCATCGAGTGTGGGGTGTTTTATAAGAAGAAAGAAATTTATGGAGGCGTTCTTGTAGAGTACATTTCACCCTAGCATTTTCATCGCTCAGAACTTGCTTCTAGAGACTCTCCTTCGTCGTCTTTACCAGTCGCTCTGCTACTTCGTGCGGAGCCGCATGACCAGTTGGTGTCCTAGTGTGTTTGATACCACTGAGTCTCATTAGCTCTCCAACGTCGTCAGTGAATTGTGCGCCTTTGTCGGTAACGATTTCCTTGGGGTAGCCGCAGGCGGCAAATAACGAGCGCAGTTTTTCGGAGGTTTTAGCGGTTGTCGTCGATGTCATGATGAACACTTCAACCCTCTTAAAGTACAACACGTCTACCAGAACCAATAGATTTACCCCGTTTTTTACAGCGCAGTCTGTGTGAATCGTTGCCAAAACTTTCGTTCAGTACCTCCACGGTTGCAGAGGCCCTACCGACTTTGATGGACGAGTGCTTTGGCAAACTTCACAGTTCCCAATAGCCTCTTCTACGTCTTTGTAAAGGGAAGGCCACCACACGTATGCTCTGGCTAGCATCTTTGCACGAGTCATTCCTGGGTGTGCCTCGTGCAGCAGTGAGAGAACATGTGCTTGCAAGGTCTCTGGCACAGTCACCTGATTGTTTTAAATACCCTTGCTCTGTAGGCAGTTCATTCATCCTTGCGTATAAGAAATGGCCGCCAGGGTAATACTGCGGCCATCGCGAAGGAACATGGCTTAATACGCGTGTCAGAATGGCATCGCGTTTTCTGTTTCGAACAAATTCTTTCGCTGTTAGCGGGAGCTTGGATAATAGCCAAACATTCGGCCTCCTCGTTGCCTGAAGCTGTAGACAGCGGTAACCGTGACAGCGCGCCAGCGACTTCCATTTTCTTGCAGTTCCAGAACTTGAGATCCTGCTTTACGCTTTTAACATCAGTGCCCGCCTTAGAATGCGTGCAGCAGCTAAAGATGACAGCGACTTATCACGTCCAAGAAGGGAAAGTGTATATGCTGAACTTGCGCCCGTTGAAGTAACGCTGGAATTGTCGGACACCAAATATGAGCGCGAGGGCTTCTTTTTCCACCTGAGGGTAGTTGCGTTCACTGCTATTTAATGTGCGTGAAGCGAATGCGATAGGCCGTTCTATTCCGTCAGCCATTGCATGGAAAATGACAGCTCCCAAGCCATAAGCGGGAGAGAGAGAGAGAGAGAGCAAACATTTATTTTAACGAAGTGAGGGATCTTCCTCGTAGGGTGGAGCCCTTAGTTCAGGGCCCCATTGGCTCGCGCCACTCCACGTGCTCGCTGGATCAGCCGACGCTGCTCCTGCGGCACTGAGCTGGTCAGCGCAGTCTCCCAGGAGGAATGTGATGGTGATGGGATAGGGGAACAGCCCGGTGGACATGGGCATTCCCACGTGCAGTGATAAACTGTGGGCTCCGCTCCACAGTAGGGGCAGTATGAGGGATATTGTGTGGGATGAAAGAGGTGTAACGTGAAGAGACATGGGAAGGAATTAGTCTGTAGTTGCCGCCACACGACAGCTTCCTCCCGGGTAAGGGAATGGTGTGGTGGGGGGAAATAACGTCGGCTTTGTCTGTAATGTTCTAGAGTGTCAGCGTAGTTCAATGGTTCTGTTGGTGCGTCGTCTGGATTGGACAGCTCTTCCGATGGCGCCCGGTTTGTGAGCTCTCGGGCTACCGCATTAGCGCGTTCATTGCCATGGAGAGAGGCGTGTCCAGGTGTCCAAACGATACGCACCCTGTGTAGTAATGAGGGGTGTAAAGATGTTAGAATACGGTGTGTGTACGGTGTCACCATTCCTTGTGCTATGTTCCTGCAGGCAGTTTGAGAGTCAGTGACCACTGTCGTAGGTTCGTCCCGTGCTGGTAGGAGAGAAGCATGTACAATAGCCAGGGCGACAGCCGCCTCTTCCGCCATGGCACTGTCGTTAGTGTTAAGCGTGGCCGAAACGCTTACAGTGTCGGTGTTGTCTACTACGACAAGACACATGGCCTGTCTTTGTGGGTACCGTGCCACGTCAGTATAGAGGACTGGCGTATCAGAGGTACCATCGCCTAGAACGCGCATTAAAGCCTGAACCCTTGCACGTCTCCGGCCTTTATGACGGTCAGGATGCATATTTCGTGGAATCGGGGCCACCTGAATTTTGCTTCGAATCTCGAGTCCGAGGTTCTGGCGTTCTTGTAGCGCTTTGTTCGGCAGGGTGTATCCCAACCGGGAGAGAATATTAGTACCTTGCCGTGTTCGTTGGAGGCGTTGAATTTGATTGTTCAGGTGGCCTTCCACCAGTTCTCGGATCGTGTTGTGGACCCCAAGTCGCAAGCGGGAGAATCGCAACTAAGTCCGACTGGCTTTGTGACGTCTTTCAAGGCTGGTACTTCGCTGTTCACCATCATTTCTTTCGTTTCTTGGAATGCCTCCTTGCACTTTTGCGTCTACTTCCGTATATGGTCTTTTTAGAAGAGCTCATAAAGTATTGCTAGTAGATTTGCCATACTCCGGAAGCACTTGTCGCAGAAGTTCAGAAGAACCCAGTACGCCCTGACTTCCTTGATGTTGCTGGGCTCTGGTGCATCTCGCACTGCCTTTATCTTTTCGGCGGTTGGGCGGATGCCCTGCTCAGAAACATTGTGCCATACGTACACAACAGACTCACAAAAAAACTTGCATATTTTTTCATGCAGCGTTGTGTTAAAGTGGTTGAGTCTTTTCATGACTTCTATGGTAGTGGCGTAGCAGTTTTCAGCACTGTGACCTGGGATGATGACGTCGTCGATATAGAATCCGACGTTGGAATTCCTTCTACGGCTTTCTTTCTACCGCTCCATTTTTTCTTCTTTACTTCGGCTATTGTGTCAGCTACCCCTGTCTGTTTCCTAACCCACTCGGCTGTCTTCCTATCTCTTAGAATAACGCCTATCATTTTTCGTTCCATAGCCCGCTGTGTGGTTTTTCCTCTCTAGGTTCTTTGTAATTCTCCAAGTTTCCGCCCCATATGTCAGTACTGGCAAAATACAGTAATTATATAATTTCTTCTTAAGTGACAATGGTAAGTTTCCGTTCAGGAGCTGGGAGTGTCTCCCGTATGCGTGCAATCCCATGCTTATTCGTCGGTGTATTTCTTTTACATGAGTAGGTTCTCCTGTCAGGAGCTGTCCTAGATATGTGTATTCTTGTACGACTTCTAATGTCTGGTTTTCACTTGTGAAGGCACGTTTTTTTCGTCGTGCCACCTATCATTACTTTTGTTTTCGGCATGTTCATCTTTAATCCTACCTTAGCGCTTTCCCGGCTTAAGTCTACAATCATCTTCTGTAGTTCGTGGCCGTCATTGCTGAAGAGTACTATGTCGTCGGCGAAGCGTAAGTTGCTCAACTATTCGCCGTTAATCCTGAGTCCTGTTTCGTCCCACTCTACTCTTTTGAAGATTTCTTCCAAACATGCAGTAAATAGCATTGGAGAGATTGTATCTCCTTGTCTGACACCTTTCTGAACAGAGATTTTCGTGCTTTTATTACGCAGGAGCAGGGTGGCCGTGGAGTCTTTATATATGTTAGCTATTATATTTACGTAGCTATCACATATTGCCTCCAGAACTGCTTTTATCTCTACCGAGTCAAAGGCCTTTTCGTAGTCTATGAAAGCCATATGGAGGGGTCTGTTGTATTCAGCGGATTTCTCAATTACTTGATTGATCACATGAAGATGGTCTATTTTGGAGTATCCTTGTCTGAATTAACCCTGCTTGCTCTGTTGGTTGATTAAATTCGTGTCGCTCTTATTCTATTTAAGATAACCTTTGTGAACGTTTTGTATAGTGCTGAGAGTAGACTTATCGGCCTGTAGTTCTTCAGGTCTTTTACATCTCCCTTCTGGCGTAATAATAAAATGTTGGCATTTTTCCAACTTACTGGTACAGTTGAAGCTTTGAGGCATTCCGTGTACAGTGTCGCGAGCTTTCAAGTTAGAAAGTCTCCTCCATCTTTGATTAAGTCGGCGGTTATGCCGTCTTCTCCAGCTGCTTTCCCGCGGGACATGCCTTGAATTGCTTTCCTAACCTCGTCTGCAGTGACGCATGGAACTTCCCTGTCCTGATCGGCGTTTATTACACTTTCGGAGGGTTGTCTCGTGTTTCAGCTGTAGAGTTCCGAATAGAAGTCCTCGGCCACCTTGGCTATATCATTGAAGTTAAAAACGATGTTGACCTGCCTGTCTTTCACTGCATGCATAATGTTCTTTCCCGCACAAAGCTTCCTTTTAGTTGTTTTTATGCTGACTCCTTCTCTGACGGCTGCTTCTATTTCTTTCACGTTATGGTTGCGTATGTCACTGACTCTACTTTTGTTCATGTGCTTAGACAGCTCGGCGAATTCTATCTTATCTCTTGAGTGAGTTATTCGCATCTATTGGCGTTGTTTAATTAAATTTTTAGTATTTTGCGAGAGCTTATCCACATCTTGTCTCAGTGCTTTGCCTCCTACTTCGTTTGCAGTTTAGGTCATCAGCCTAGCGATGTTTTCGTTCATCTTCTCTATGTCCTCATTTTCTTCCTGTCTTAGAGCCTCATACTTGTTCTTAAGTGCAATTCGAAATTCTTCTGTTTTTGCCCTGACGGCATCGAGGTTGGCCTGTTTCGATACGAGTAACTTTGTTCTTGTCCTTTAAGGTTTAGAGTTATCTTTGCCCTCACTAGTCTATTATCACTAATTTTGACCTTATTAACCACTTCCGTGTTCTGTACTATACCTGAGTCACTGCTTAGTATGAAGTCTATCTCGTTCTTTTTTAATTTCGCCGTTAGGGCGTTTCCATATCTACTTCCTGTTTTTACGTTTCTTAAAAAAAGTGTTCATTACACGGAATTGATTTCTTCCTGCGAATTCTACTAGCATCTCCCCTCTGTTATTCCTATCGCCTACACCGTATTTCCCGACTGCCTCATCTCCATTTAGTTTCTTTCCTCTTTTCGCGTTAAAGTCCCCCATTACTAGCGTATATTGGGTGCGTACTTTGTTTATTGCTGTTTCCACATCTTCGTAAAACTGTTCTACATTCTCATCATTGTGGCTGCTCGTTGGGGCGTAACATTGTACAAGTTTTAGTTTGTATCTCTTGTTTAGTTTTATCACGACTCCTGCTACCCTTTCATTGACGGTATAGAATTCTTCAATATTGCCTGCAATGTCTTTGTGGACAAGGAATCCTACGCCATATTCGCGCTTCTCTGGCTGTCCTCTGTAGCAGAGGGCATGCTAAGCGACGGGTATCCTTCCCCTGGTTTCCTAACCTCGCTAAGGCCAATGATGTCCCAATTAATACCAGTTATTTCTTCTAGTAGTTCAGCTAGTCTGCTTTCAATTGATAGCGTTCGCGTGTTGGGAGTCGCTACGTTTAATTTCCAATGGCTGCCTGTCCGCGTTCAGAGGCTTTTTGAGCCTGCTGTTGCTATACCAGTCTGGTTGGATCCTTGTCTAGAGATTCCGTTGCTGCTGCTGCTGTTGCTGCTCTCGTCGTAGGTATAGGGTTTGCCTGGTTGGGTCATTTGGGAGATGTTGGCCGTGGTGTTGCACCAGGGGGCCCAACTCCTGATCTGGCGCTTCGGTGAGTTACGCAGATGAGGCATGGTGGTGGTGGGAGCTCTTATGCATCTCGTGTTCGGAGCCTACCCAGGGGTAGTAAACGTGTTATATATATTGTATGGTTATGTCAGCGGAAAACCAGATGGTTAGTGGAAAGAGAAAAGATAGGGCGCAGTGCAAGAGATGTTGCAATGAGGACCAAAAAAAAAAAAATCAGGAGCATTCGAACTTTGGACCCTTTCATAGGCAACAAAAACATGCTTTTATCGTCCGATTCCTCATCTGTCGTTTCCGCGTAGTTGATCGGACGGCTTTTCTCGGCACATAGTTTGTAAATACCCTGTATTTGCGCATGCGCGGCATTTCGCCTTGCGATACCAGCACGTGTCTGTGTCGTGCCTTTTTCCACAGCCATAACAAGTGGTCTTATTTTGAACCCTTTCGTTTTTTTTTTGTTCCGACGGCCCGGCTGTCCCTTCTGTGTTTCCTCGAACCGCATTAACATCGGTGTGTATTCTGCTTGGGAATGAGGTTTGTTAGATTGCATGGTAGCAAGTTCCTTTCCAAGCGCACTCTTGCGCGCTTTTTCGAAGGTTAAGTTTTCCATTGCGAACAAAATCCTTTAGGTCTCTTTGTCGCGCAATCCTGGCACGAGTCGGTCTCTCAGGGCATTATTCATAAACGCCTTGAATGCGTAATTACACGCCACATGTTTAAGTTCCGTCATGAGGTCTTTGACGCATCCTTGTTCCATCTGCGTGCGTTTGTGTAATTTGCAACGCTGGGCGATTACTTAATACTCGTGACTGCAATGTTATCCCAGAACCTCCTGTATTTCTGCCAAGGTTTTTTCAGTAGGGCTGTCAGGAACTAGAATTTCCTGGAACTCCCCGTACACTCTACTTCCTACTACGTTCAAGAACAACCTCAGCTTCTTCGTCTCCAGAACCTCATTAAGTGCCATAAATTTTTCAAACCTCTCGAAATACGGCCTGATGTCGTCGCTTCTCGGGTTCAACGCAGGCCTACTTCCCAAACGTTGCGAAGCTAGTGGAATTGGCATTATGAAACGCGTTCCTTTACTTCGTTCCCGGTCCTCCGTTCCGCTTCAACCGCTGCCCCGGCGCTTGCTTCAGAATGGTACTATAGATCGCAGCTTCGTTGCCATTTGTTCTATCGTGGCCAAGGAAAGACATGAGCGCAGGAACCAGGCACGAATGAAATTATTTTATTCAAGAAAGGCTCTGCTTTGATAGCGCTTGTCGCACCAGTACTACGTCATGGAACGTTTGATAAGCGATATCAGAGATCGGTTATAAATGAGCTATCGTTCAGCTATACGTTAGCTGGCGCTTTCTATAACATGACATATACTTGCTCTAGGCTTAACCTAGGCGCCTCCAGTCGTTCGAGGCATTTCCCAAAATTTATATTAGTGGTCGATTACCGATTAGCAACCTATCAGCTGTTATATGCTGTCGATGTCCCGACTAAGGTGATCTGGTATCCTAAACATGCGTGGCTGTGATGTCACGCAGATGTTGCTCCAGTTGTGGCGTGGCTGGTTGCTAGTCGACGCGAGGCAAGGCGAGGTTTTCTACAAGGACGGTCATTTTACGGCCAGCTTAAACAGCTTCGGTGTTGTGTATTTCTTCCGTCTTTGAATCTCACGAAACATGTACTTTTCCAAATGTCGGCGATGTACAGATAGAATTTACGTCGTCTAGCCTTGCAATATATGAGCGGCATGTGCAATTTCGTCTCAACAAGGTGTAAGTGGGGAGACGAAAGTGGATTATCCCTAGACTCACAAATTTCACCTGTGCCCTCTTCTCTGCAGAGGACGTTATCCGTCCACAACATTGGCCTGCTGGGCAGCTTTTCCATGTGAAAATATTCGTAGGCGCAATTCTAGATGCCCGCCACGGTGGTCTAGTGGGTACGGCACTCGGCTGCTGATCCGAGTGTCGCGGGATCGAATCCCGGCCGCGGCGGCTGCATTTCGATGGAGGCGAAATGTTGAGGCCCGTGTGCTGTGTGATCTCAGTGCACGTTAAAGAACCCCAGGTAGTCGAAATTTCCGGAGACCTCCACTATGGCGTCTCTCATAATCAGATCTGGTTTTGGGACGTTAAACGCCACATAATAACAACAGCAATTCTAGATGCTGAACTCACATTTTGGTTGCATATAATTTACTTAAAAGAACAATTACGTGAAAATAATCACGACCATGAAGGTTTTCTTGCAAACTATATGATGTAGGTATTGTAGCAGCGAAAGAGACGGACACGAAGGTACACAAGATACACAGGACCAGCGCTGGCTCGCAACTCAAAGCGGTTTACTTGAAAGAACGCGCCTCGAGTTGTAGCGGTTTCATCTTCACAAGACGTTCGTAAAATGGGGCGATGTGTTGTGTGTGGAGAAAAAACAGGCATATCCATTGACTCGCGAGTTCCTCCAGTGTTAAGTGATCTGTACTTAAGGTCTGTGAACCGCAAATTCCTAGAGAACGTCAAAGATTTGGCTGGTTCTGTTTTTCGCTATGTGGACGATTACTTAGTGTTCTTGTCATGTAATAACTATAATAGTACGGCGATGGATATTTTGAAGGTTTTCGGTCAATGTAGGTATGGACTGAACTTCACACTTGAGCTGATTTATGACAACAAACTGCGGTTCTCAGATCTGCGCCTTTCACCTTTCACTTGAAGGTAATACTGTGTGCTGGCGTTACCTTCCGAGATCTGAGAAGCCACTCCTGCCACGTTCTTCGAGACACTCAAAGGTCGTCAGGATAGGCCACTCCGTCCCGAAATCAGCTTGAACGAAGTCTTGTGAACGTGGCGTGGAGCATAGTTTCCTGACACAAATCCAGAAACTTTAAGATGCTGGTTACCCGAACTTTGTCCTAGCTAGTTGCAGCGAGAGGCTGTTGAAGTGGGTTAAGGGTCAGGTTCGCTTGAAAGATTGCGGCCATGATTTAACACTGTTACCCTCTCGTAGTTTTCCTTAGTATTACAAACTGTCACGTGGCCTGAGCAACGTAGGCATGGGGCAAAGACGGCGTTTTCTCTTCCTAACACACTTTCAAGAATCTGCCCACTCGTGAGGAAGAAATTAGAGCAGAAAGGCAGAAAAAGTGAAGGCTACGGAAAACAACCCGTCTGAAACCGACGTATGGAGCCTGCAAATCAGGCGTTGTATATCAGATTGCACTTACGTGTCGGAACGCGTACGTGGGGCAAACTATATAGCATACGCATTAACGGGCGTTTAAAGGAGCACAATCAGTCGCCAAAGAAGTCTGATACCAAGCATCTTGTGGCGCACTACACCATGTGTGGGTGTTCACCTCTCTTTGCAAATGAAAACACGTGAAGTGATAGAAGCTTTTCCAGTAAAAAGAATGGGAGACGCATGCTTCAGTCACGCAGAGCTGTCACCAACTGACAAAGAGACTAGTTGACCCATTTCCGCTATACACTCGCTTCTTTCGTTAAGTTGCGAATCAACAGTCGTCCTGTGTGTATTGTGTACCCTGGTCGCCGTCTTTTGCGCTGCTACAATACATGCGTACCAACTAGCCCAACTTTCCATGGTAATGTTGTAAGGACTCGGAAGTGTCCATTCAGTTTGTAGAAGAGACTGATACGCTTGCGCTTAAATTACAGGGCCACGGTTTGTCAGTCTAGGGCGCCAAACGCCTTGAACGTGCTCTACCCTGTCCAACACTTTGGTATTTGGCTTTCTACGCGTGCCTTAAAGAGATGCCCATAAAACGCCTTCACGTAGAATTTCACGGATAGTCGATTCACTTGCAGAAACTGAACTCATCGTGTGTGTGTACTTTCTGGCAGTGCAATCAAAGAAGGAACACGCACCATACCCAACTCTGCATGATTCATCGAGGTCTCATGCAGCTCTCAGATTGGGGTACTCCCCTTATGAATCAATTCCTCAGTGACAGCAGCCTACACACAGTGAATAAGAGGCTTTCCCGAACAAATGGGTCTGCCGCTCAACGAGCACAGTGTTATGGCTCCTGCTGTGGAGCTCCCGCCATCGCAGTGGCAGCTCGTGGATGGGGATGTAGCTTTCGTGGAAGTTATAAGAGCATAGTGCACATACTCCTACGCAATTTCTCCCATCCCTTTTGGATGCCTGCCCAGCCCTATCACGAGCACCTTCGCAGCTGATGCTTACGCGATACTGGCGGCCGTTACTCACTTTAAACAGGTAAATATACCAAGCGTAGTTATACACACCGATTCAGTAAGTGCTACGAGAGCTATGAAAATATTTAGGAGGCGGAAAACCCCGTAACCATGTCTCTCTGTTAAATATTTTGCACCGGGCACGTCTCTAACTAGGAAGTCTTGTACAGGATGCCAGGGAACTACGAGACGGCAGGAAATTATGCACATGCATGTGCCGTGTCCCGCCCCGGTGGTTAGCGGTTATGGCACTCGGCTGCTGGCCCGAAGGTCGCCGGATAGAATCGCGGCCACGGCGGCTGCGTTTAGGTGGAGGCAAGATGTTGAGGCCCGTGTGATGCGCCATGTCAGTGCATGTTAAAGAACATCAGGTGGATCGAAATTTTTAGAGACCTCCACTACGGCGTCTCATAGTCATGTCGTTTTTTTTTTTGCGACGTAAAACTCTATAAACCAATCCATCATATATGTCCATACAAACTCTGCCAACTCACCCCGGGGTGTCCCTGTAAGGGACCTGAAACACTTTATGAGCGAACACCTGACCGCTTCCTGGCAGCGACTATGCGCCGGAGGAAAGCGAAAGAAGCTGTATGTTATCAAGCCATATATCGGCGTAATTGGCCGTGAGAATCAGAAACACGCCGTGCACATTTAACTGTTCGCAGACGTAGGACGCACACACCCAATTATTTCTGTAATATCTAATGAGTATCGACAATTATGGTTCTAAAGTCTATAAAGCTGGGAAGTTCGACAGTGACAGCGACAGCAGACGAGTAGCTGGGAGGGCTGCTAACGTATCTGCGCGACCAAGTTGGAAGCCGACAAAGATCAGAATATCGAAACAACGACAAAAAAAAATGCGCTCGTCCACCAGAGAAAAGAAACTCGCTATCATTCTACAGTCTTCGTGGAAAGTCCGAGGCAAGCACTGTTTGTTTTGTGGCTCTTCAACCCATGCAGCTCCACTTTGCGTCAGCAGTGTTATTTTCGAAGGAAAGTTGAACACTTTGGTTACAGAGAACCAGTGTTATCGATGCACCATGCAATGACATATCGCCAAAAAGAGTGTTGTCGAAGGCTTCAGTGTGGAACATGTAGAGATCGACAGGTCTCCTTATTGTGTGATCCCTAGCTGAAGGCTCAGAGAACGGAACAAGGACGTCCCGCAGCCGCGAACAGGCTTCACGGGAGCTCTCGGGAGTATGTAGGTGTTGATGATTTCTTAACGCGACAGCGTTGTGGAGCAGGTGTCACCGAAAAAAGGGGGTCGGCGCCGGCGGCGGTGTCTTAGTTGGAGTAGGCGTCCACGGCGGATATAATCGTACAGTCGTCTTTCCTGAAGCACTGAACCTCGCAATCCCTCCGATACGGCACAGGGGCGTTAATGAACGAAATTAGGTTTCTTAATGTAAAACCTGTCAGAGAAAGTGTAAACTACGAATTGACACTTACCCATATGATATCTCGGACTGTAATTCGAAAGTACGAGGAAACATGGTTCTCTTACGAGGAAGCGATGCGAACAGGCGGCTGTGACACTCTATAACATTCATTCCTATACAAAGACGGACATAAGCACCCTCCAAATTTTATAGACATTTATAGCATGGATTTTCGCGGAAAACGCAGAAGGCCTGCGTTCATTGCACTGTAGACAGCGGAAGCTAGCGCACATATATCTGTGAGTTCGTACCCTGGACATTAGGCTTGAAATTTCGTTGTTTCTTCTCGCACACTGTTATCTTTTTCATTTAAGCATGCTCTTGTTCACAAAGTATTTATGTCTTATGTCTACGGCGGTTTTTACGTCGTTACTTTTAGGCTGTGTAGTATTCTAAGTATTCTTTTTGTTCATTATGTATGCTTATATTGTCTATTAAGTGTACGTGAATGCTGCCTTTTATGCCCCGCCACGGTGGTCTAGTGGTTATGGCACTCGGCTGCTGATCCGAAGGTCGCGGGATCGAATCCCGGCCGCGGCGGCTGCATTTCGATGGAGGCGAAATGTTGAGGCCCGTGCGCTGTGCGATGTCAGTGCACGTTAAAGAACCCCAGGTAGTCTAAATTTCCGGAGATCTCCACTACGGCGTCTCTCATAATCAGAACTGGTTTTGGGACGTTAAACCCCACAAATCATCAATGCTGCCTTTTGTACGGGCCCCAGTCACCTTTCAAGCTTCTTGAGTTTGATGGTAGCGCACGCAGGACACGGACAAAAGGAAGACACACTTGACACACCACAGCGCTAACTTTCAACAACTGATTTATTCTTCCGCAGATCCCGCTCGTACATATACCCTCAAAAACGTTATACGCCACGTGTGCACTGCTTAGAACTCTGAACGATGACAAATGGAAATCACCTAAAGCGACAGGAGTACATATTTCGTGGACATGACACAACACCTTCAATGAGTCGCATTTTTTACCATGTTACTACCTGGAACCGCGAAAACCACAACCAAAAGCACTTTAGCGAGAGCACATGTATTCAAGTTCTTTTTCAGACAGCATAATTGGTGCCCTACTTACGCATGCGTCCCCAGATTTCGAGATGTTATTGGCTTCTACTATCAGACGTGTTGTCTCGCACTGCTTTCTACCCATGATAGCCGTTTTCTTAAACTTAGGTTTACACGTACACCTTCGACAATGAACGGCTAGGAAACCATCTGGAGCCACGTTGCATACCTTGTTTTTATGTTCCCTTAGTCTGTCATTTATACACCTACTGGTCTGCCCAATGTAAGACCTTCCGCACGTTAAAGGGATCTGATAAACAACGCCCGTGCTACACTTAACAAATGCATTCTCTTCTTTGTGCTGCGTTTCGCATGCGCTGTGTGTGGTCTTATCTGGCCGTGTCTTCCTACACAGGCTCACCAATTTATTAGGTGAATTTATTGCCGCCAAAAGGTTGACGCGGCAAAGGTAAAGGACTGCATCGGTGGCGCAATGGTTGAGCGTTCGCTTCCGATGCGGTAGGTAGCGGGTTCAAATGCCAGTGTCGCCCAGGCACTCACCGCCTTAAAAACGGGTACAGGAGTACGCACCTGGCGCTCGGTTTACGTGTACTTATCTCGGGAGGTCACCGCATGACGATGTGGCAGGTTCCCTGGGCGCACTTTACCCGCCGCGGCCTTCGTAATATATAGGTGAAAATAGGGACAAGCCCTCTTCCGGGCTGGTGCTCGGCAGATGGAAATTACTGTACGCTTAAGAGGTCGCCCACATTTTAGGGAAATGGGCGACTTGGGACCGCCTGACCTAAAAATAAGGTCTCTTCATTTCTCTTTTCTTTTTTAAGTGAGGACAACGAAGTTGGTCAGGCGGCCATCGCCGTGTGCGCTCGGGCGCTTGGGGCTTCGGTGTCTGTGTACTGGGCAGTCGCCCTGTAGAGACGCGACCGGCCGCTAGACCGATGCGACGGTCCGAGAAAACGGGAGGCCCACTGAGAAATGCTGCACCCGCAAGCACCGACGAAGTGGCCTGCCTTGAAGTCAACGAAGACCAGCCCGTGTTTGCCGCAGCGGCATGACGGCAAGGCCTACTACGACTTCGAAGGTGCGGCACATCGAGTTTGGGCCAAATGCAAACTATGGATGTGCGTGCGGTCCCGGAACGACCAACTGCGCGTTCTATTCAGGCACCGGTGCTATGTGAATTACGCCAGGAACGTCGTTCTTATCTGTGCGATACTTAGGGATTTTCATCTTTCGTGAACTGCAGGGTCGCATGTATCTTTTGTCAGCTGTCTCCTTGTTCTCTTGTGCCTCGTCTGTGGCTGCGTTACTATAAAGCGGTGTGCCATGTCTATGTGCCGTTTCGTCGCCTCTCCTATGAGTTCCTGGGCGCACGAACTTCTCACAGTGACTACACAGCGAGGATTGGCTGTCAGCATCCGAAGCCACATTCACATGGGCCGAGGACGACCGTAGACGTGGAACCTGATGTTGCTATTTGAAGGGTTCGAACTGTAGTTCTCAGTGCTAGAGAGCCTGTTGGGAATGCATTCAGTGCTCTTGAAGGAGGAAGAAGCGTACCATAGCGCTTTTTCTGAGAAGCAGGTATATCGAAGTCGCGTATCCTCAACTCATACAGTAATTATAAACATACGCGCTAGGCATGCAAATGTTAAACTTCTTTTCGTCATGGTCCCGAAGCTGTAGAAAGCATGGTGTTACTCTGTGGCACGGTAGTGCAGCAGCTGCTGCATGCAACATATCAACTGCAGTTGTGTTTCGTAGAGCATGTTAAACCCGAGCAGTAAGGGAGCCTCCGCATTTGCGGCTTTTACGAATAGAAGAAATGGGCGATGATTCCATGATTGACATGGACACATAACTTCATGAACCATTGCCGCTCAGGTTCGGTGACTAAATATTAAAGGGGTTCGATGTCCGCCCGAAAATGAGGTGCAACCGCCGATGAAGAAATCACAAAGAATATTTATTAATGGCAGCTCGTAAATATTTAAGCTACACTGAAATATCTCACGTAAGCACCGTCAACTAGCGTTCGCCCTTCCCGGGCACATAAAGCGCGCACGCGCGCTTTCCGAGTGCTCTTGCTGCCGGTCCGTCGCATGCCCGGCAACATTGTTTGGCGGCCTTTTAAATGCGAAGCATTTCTTAGCAAACTTCGGCGAGTTTGAGCGTATCTATCTATCTATCTATCTATCTATCTATCTATCTATCTATCTATCTATCTATCTATCTATCTATCTATCTATCTATCTAGCCTCCTTCGATTTTGTGCTCTCCTGGCCGTTTCGCTAATCGGATGTTTACGAAAATTAGTATGCCACATCATGACTACATGACGAACATAAATGACAGGTCATAACATGAAAATCATGATATGCATGTCATGAGCGGCATGATTTACATGCCATGGTCTTAGGGCTCTCCTGGCCGTTTCGCTAATGGGATGTATGCGAAAATTGGTATGGCACAACATGACTGCCTGACGAACATAAATGGCAGGTCATAACATGAAAATCATGATATGCATGTCATGAGTGGCATGATATACATGCCACGGTCTTAGGGCTCTCCTGGCCGTTTCGCTAATGGGATGTATGCGAAAATTGGTATGGCACAACATGACTGCCTGCCGAACATAAATGGCAGGTCATAACAAAATCATGACATGCGTGTCATGAGCGGCATGATTTACATGTCCCAGTCTTGGTGCTCTCCTGGTCGTCTCGTTAATGGCATGCATACAAAAATTGGTATGCCACAATATGACTGCATGGCGAACATAAATGACAGGTCATAACATGAAAATCATGACATGCATGTCATGAATGACATGATTTACATGCCACACGTTTCGTTAATGGGACGTATACGCAAATTGGCATGCCACAACATGACTGCATCACAAACATAAATGACAGGTCATAACACGAAAATCATGACATGCTTGTCATGAGTGACATGATTTACATGCGACGGCCTTGGTGCTCTCCTGGCCGTTTCGTTAATGGGATGCATACGAAAATTGGTATGCCACGACATGACTGCATGGCGAACATGACTGACAGGTCACCACATGAAAATCATGATATGCATGTCATGGGCGACATGATTTACATGCCACGCGTTTCGTTAACGGGATGTATACGAAAATTGGCATGCCACAAGATGACTGCATCATGAACGTAAATGACAGCTCATAACATGAAAATCATGACATGCATGTCATGAGCGACATGATTTACATGCCACGGTCTTGGTGCTCTCTTGGCCTTTCGTAGTGGGATGTGTAGGAAAATTGGTATGCAACAATATGACTGCATGACGAACATAAATGACAGGCCATAACATGAAAAGCATAACATGCATGTCATGGGCGGCATGATTTACATGCCATGGTCCTGGCGCTATACTGCCGTTTCGTTAATGGGATGTATGGGCTCCGTCTACTGACCAGAGGGCGCTACGTAGCTCTCGTCGGACGGCTCAGTATCGCTGACATTGGCCGCTTGGGTCGCACGTATGAGACGCGCGCGCACAGTGGAAACCGAGGCGACAGCGACGCGTGCGTTTCTTCGCTGCTTTCCGGGCGTGCTGCGAACCGCACGAACGCTCGCGGCGCCGCCGTTTGGAACAGTTTGCCGCAGGTTTGGAGCGCGCGTCTCAAAGGAAATAAAACGAAAGAAGGTGGGACGGGCGGTCGCTGCTGCTGTAGAGTTGGAGACGCGCATCGCGTTCGCGTATTTCCCTGTCACAGTCTGCCCAATTTTGCTTCTTCTCTCCGCCAGGCATTGCATTCTGGCGCTGATGTCGTACATGTTTTCGACTGCACGGAGCCTATACAAAAATTGGTTTGGCACAACATGACTGCATGACGATCATAAATGACAGGTCATATCATGAAAATCGTCACATGCATGTCATTAGCGGCATGATCTACATGCCACTCGTTTCCTTAAAGGGATGTATACCAAAATTGCTATGGCACAACGCGACTGCATGAAGAACGTAAATGACAGGTGATAACGTTAGAATCATGACATGCGTGTATGAGCGGCATGGTTTACATGCCACAGTCGTGGTGCTCTTGCGGGCGTTTCGTTAACTTCATATGCACCAAACTCGGTATAGCGAGACAATGCAAATCCATTTTACGTTCCTTATGCGTGCTTCGCATTTCCTTGATTCCCACTGTACGTGGGATCTGCCAATTTTTTTATCGCCGAGATGTGGGTGAAGCGCACAACTACTGCGCAAAACGTGGCGATAGTTCCGCGAGGAGCTCGCGGTTTCCCCGAAATGTATTAATGGTTTTGTGGGGGATCTAAGTTCCATGTTAATTCATCCGATTGCGTGCGTGTCATCGCATAATAATCATGTCCGGGGATAATACTCTTTCTGTGCTTGTTTGTTGTTCGACACAGCAGACGGACAAGACAGAGGAAAGGAAAGGCAGGGAGGTTAACAAGACGAGCTCACGGTTTGCTACCCTGCACTGGGCTAAGGAAATAGGCAATACAGAAAGAGAAAACAGAGAAGGCGAGCACTGCACGTGCTAAGGAGCCTGATATTGGTGGCTTCAGCGCTCTGCCACTGCACTAGGAATTCACAGTCTTCCTTGCTTCGCTATGGAAAGACCACTGGGGAGCCATAATGGTCATTGTCCAACTAAAAGGAGTGGATGAAGGGTATCCAGTCTTTCAGGTAGACTTCGGCTATCGGACTCTGTCGCCTACTTAGAAGGCTGCGTACTATATCCAAAAGAGGCCGAAGCATCGCTGTGATTCGCCATCTGTCTCGGGCAATCCGTCGGAAACTCGTTGCAGACTGCTGAGTCCCTGTAGTCGCTGCGGCTTTGGCGTCGGCTGTGACTGTCGCTCAGGCTGCAGCTTTGTCAATGTAGACCATTCATCTGTATTCGCACTCCCCGGCACGGCGTTGTCCACAGTGGTCCACATAGACGCACCTGGTCTGCGTGGCAGAGGAGGAGGTGTCATCGGCTCTGAAGTACTCTTCACTGAGAAGTTGGTGTTTCTGGAACTGCGACAGCATCGGAAGCGTCGCTTTCGAACAGCAGCAACCGCTTCCAAACGAGACGGACCGTCCTGCACAATCCGCTTGAGGATCTTCTCTTCCTCCTTTACTCTGGGGCAGTCCTTTGACGAAGCGTCGTGGCATCCGAGGCAGTCGTGGCACTTAAGGGCCGTGGCGCACAGAAGTCGGTAGCGTGGGATTCACCGCAGCGCGAGGAAGTTATCGTGCACGCGCACACAGGGCTCACGTTTCCAAACTTCATACATTTGTGGCATTGGAGTGGCTTTGGAACCAACGGTCGTACGGGATGTCTGAAATGTCCGACCTTTACATTCGATCAGAGGCGTTCTACCTTGAATATTAATTTCGCACAACGAGACGACCCCAGACGAGACAAGAATTATGTCAATATCGTCAGCAGCCGGCTTTATCAAAATCTGCAAGTCAGTGCTGGAGATGGACGCATCCACATCGTAGATAACGCCAGTAGTTACCCCATTGTCAAGTGCGACATACGAGCGTACCTTTGTGCTATCAGGTACACTAATTTTTCTAAAAGTGGTCATTGCAGTCTTATGTGCAATGTCGATAGCCAAGACATTTTTCCTTGTGTTTAATGTGAAGTCACTCGTCTGTTGAGTCGCCTCAGGTTGCTGGTAGCGTGTTCTGGCACAAAAATAATTGTACTGACTGCGGACTTCCGAGTGAGTTTCAGGGGCGACTTTCCTGAGCATAGAGAAGGCCCGTTGTTGCTTCGCTTCGCCATGCGGCTTCGCAGAAGCTAAATATCGTCATGGGAACAGTCTTCGCTGCTGGGCGAGTATAAACACTGGTGTCGCCGTTGTACGCGCCGCCCTGGTGTTCAGTGCTTTTCCTGGGAGGCCGTCCGGGGTGACGCCGCTATCACCGGCGGAACCGCGGTGGTGTCTAGACTTGCATAGGCGCGATATACGAGGGGGAGACCCAGGAATTGCGAGAAATTAGCGGATCTGTTGTTGGAGACAGTCTGCAGGGCAAACACTTCATCGTCTTCAAGGTATGGAAGCTCCGAGATAGCGAAAGCAGCAGAGGTTGCATTCTGCTGAGTTAGGAAAATAAAACTATTGCTATGATTAGACAGCCACCGGCGCCACTTAAACCCTTCTGTGTCAAGACATACCCTGTCTTGCTGTGTCACATGCCGTGTGAAGTAACATCCTTCTTCATTTTTGATATCTGACGCTTGTTGTATTGTTATATCTCAAGGTTACGCGAACTGTAGACTTCTCCTAGGACTAATTTCTAGATCCGTATAACTTTCTTGAACTGGTGGCAATGTAGTGAATTAGTTTTGGTGTCGGCAACTACTGCCGCCGAAACGTTAAAACGGAAAGAAAAACAGGATGAAGAATTTGGTCGGGCGACCATCGCCATGTTCGGTCGAGTGCCTAGGGCTTCGGGCCCGGTCTGCTTAGCGTCACCCTGTGTGGATGGGACCAGCCGCAAGGATGATGCGATGGTCCCAAAGAACATTCGGCCCCCTGAGACATGCTGCGACCACGAGCACTGTCGACGTAGCCTGCCTTGTGATCGACAAAAACCAGCCCGTCGTGCCTTCCGGCGGCAGTTAGCTGCAACAGCATGGAGGCGAGGCCTACAACCTTGAAGGTGTGGCACGTCGCGTCTAGGCCGTAGACCAAACTATGTATCTTCTTGCTGTCCTATATGAACGTGCTGGCCGGCGCCTGTCTCCGCCGCAACGCTGCGAGTGAGAGGCGAAGGACTTCGGAAGCACTGCGCGTTGCGTTGAGGCGCGTGGTACCGTGTGGGTTCCACCAAGAACGTCGTTCTATCTTGCCGATGCTTAGGGATTGTCATCTTTTGCGAACCGTACCGTCAGTTTGTCTCTGGTCAGTAGTCTGCTTGTTCTCTTGTGCCTCGTCTGTGGTTACGCTATCATAAAGTGGTGTTCCATGTCTACCGTCTCGTCGCCTCTCGTCTGAGTTCATGGGCGCACGAACATCTCACAGTCGCGCAGGCCGATGCAGACTTCTGTCATCGCCATTGCAGAGGGAGGGAGAGTGTGGTGATCAACGAGAGACCGGCAGAAGAAACAACGACGTTGAGGCTCGCGGTGTTATTCTCGGCGCGCGCTGGTGCTGGTCCCGATAGATAGATAGATAGATAGATAGATAGATAGATAGATAGATAGATAGATAGATAGATAGATAGATAGACACGGTCATAGTTGCTCAAGTAGGCGAAAAATGATTCGCATTTAAAGATAGCTGGCCTTTCCATATATAAATTAATTTCTCTAAGCGTACATAACTTACATAAGAGTGTAGAGATTTACCAACAGGTTTTCGCAAGTTACATCAATTGTACCGTTTCATTAAGGCATGAGTGAAGGCAGCAGCGCTGCATTGCAATGCAGGTTGATTCAAAGCCAGCTGAGTCGCACTCCCCTGAAAACACGTCGCACGTCGCACTCCCCTGAAAACAGAGAGCGAGACTCGAACGTCCGCAAGTAATATTCTGAAAATTAAAAAAAGGCTACAATGTACTATCGTGAGCAACACGAAAGGGAACGCAGGGACGCGTGGCAAACAGCCTCAAACCCATGTATCGGTGATTCGTGGCGGCCGCCGTTGGAAACAATGTGGAGAGGGGAATGCTGTTCTAACAACTGTTGGCACTCCTGCCATACGTTTGGTCGTACGAAGTGGGGGGCTTCGTATTGCTAGTATACTGTGATAACACCGTTCGATATTGCATCACTGGTGCTTTTATGCGCTGAAGCGTTTCAAAAAGTGGCACTGCTTTTTACTAAAAAACAGAAGGCCGTAAGGTTTGTTGAAAACAAATTTGTTGCCATTTGCGGAATATTCGAACGCATATGCAGGGGCAGATAAAGTAAGGCAATAGCATCGTCCGAGGTTACGCTCACCATTCGGTGATATGTGCATACCTTGGATATTTATCTGATGTCCTCCCGCTGTTAAGAGGCGCTCGAGGCATCTTTAGGCTTCAAAATCATACTTGACGGTTGTGCGTACGCCATCGTAGCGTGCTAGAGAATGTTTGGGAACTTAGTGCGTCACTGATCGACAAAACAAGTCTCACAAGATGCCTTATGCCGACGAATCTTTCCTAATTGTTCTTCATTAGATTTGTCTATGGTGATTCGCTGGCGCGCCGCGGCGCCGCTGTTCAAAGTGCCATTGAGAACTCGTCGTGTCGATTGAAATAAACAGTTAGAAATAGAGGGGAAAGTCTAAGAGTACCACAAAGCGCTTGTGGGAAAAAAAAATAAGGATTAAAGGAAAGAAAACGAATCGCTGCAAGCCACTGCGACGATAGCCGTCTTATCGGCTGTCGGACAATACCGTATTATCGGCGAAATGACGTAAGCTGCTGCTTTGTAGAAATAACAGCGTGGTGAGAGTGCCAGCAGTTAGTGGAAGAGCGCCCTTCTTTCCCCCTTTGTTTTTCACAGCGCCGTCCGCGTATCGCTCCGAGTCTGTTTCGAGGCTGTTTGCTATGCGTCCTTTTGTTCCTTTTCATATTGCTCATAGTAGTACAAACAGGTGTTATCGGTTCTTCACCCTTCTGTTGTATCCGCGTCTGCATTCGTGGTATGCCAATAAATTTGTTTTTAAGGTCGGTAAAAGTCGTGCGCTAGGGAGCGCCTACGTAAACATCTTTCGTTGACCGTGCGCTTATATTGCTGCACTTGATGGGGCGCGCCGCACTGCTGCCGTAAATCTCCGCCGGACCGCCGAAATTGCCGCCCTAATCCTGTGAACGTGAGTGGAAAATGTTTCTCACGCTCAGTGTCAGTGCACATACACACGGTAGTGCGCTTATTTAATTTTGGGGACAGTGTGAGCAGGGTCCCGCCAAGGTAGTACACAGCGGCTGTGCACTCAGCTCGATAGTAGCGCGATCGAATCCCAGCCGCGGCGGCTGCATTTCCATGGAGGCAAAAATGCTGAGGCCCGTGTAATGTGCGATGTCAGTGGAGCTTAAAGAACCCCGTGTGGTCGAAATCTCCGGAGACCTCCTCTACGTTGTCTCTCATAATTAGGTCGTGGTTATGGGACGCAAAGCTCCAGAAATCCTCAGTGTGAGGATGCGTTTCAACGCTCAGGTTGTTGCGAGTTCTCCAATACGACTAGCCCATCCGCCATGAGGAGCGGTGATGCGACCGAAACAGTCGTACGTCTTTGTCCGTGGTGATGAATTGTACTGGTGAATGCACGGCGGAAAGTAAGTGAGCGGGTGGATTGAATTTCCCATTGAATAACGCTAAATGTCAGCGAATATGGCATCTAGCTCGCGACGTGGTTCCTCGTTTGACTCTATACTTACTGACAAACTGGTATACTGGTCGTCCACATGTCCTCGCGATGTTTAATGCGATTGTTAGACGGTGGCCTAGGTGTTTTCGTAAGGCATAAACGCGTATGCCATCGCGAACGCGAATGACCCGAATGTAGGAAGGATATTATAGAGTCTGGGGCGTTAGGACTGAGGGAGTATAGCATGATAAGATGGCGCACAGAAAGTAGGGAACATTTATTTGCGTTTGTCGACCTCAGTACGGATGGTCGTTGAAATGGAAACCGCGTAAGCAGCGATGACAACTGAAGCGAAATGAAAACTGAGCTTTCCGAGCAATAAACCAGTGTTTTCTTTAAAGCGTCACCTGTTATGGGCTCCTTGAAGTGACCGAGTTTCGTGTCGGTGGTGTTCGTAACCACTATGACCTTCAGTGTGAGAAAAAGGCGCTATTCCTGTTCGGACTTGAACCCAGCTCCAGAGGTGTGGTGTCACTACGACCCTCACAGACTCACTTCTTGGTTGGGCATCGTACATTTTCAGCCACGGCGCTGACATGGTAGGAGAGGAAGTGGCAGCTAACCTAGGATGTCACCACATGGCTGAGCATTTCGTGTTCCCAGCCATAACACTGATCTGTTATAGTGGTCCTTCTAGTCATTACATTGTCATCTACAAGCCTGTGGCTTCAGCAACGAAGACCAGGAAAAAGACGACGATGATGGAGAAAGGAGACGGCGAAAAAGAATAGGAAGAAGTCAGTTAACAAGAACAAGAAGGCGATTACAGTGAGGAAAGAGAGGAAGCGGATGACGACAAAAAAAGAAGATAAACATACAAAGCAGACTATGGTAGATGAATGAGAGGGGAAGTGGGGGTAAAACGAGTGCAAGAAGAGATTGACAGATAACGCAATAAAAACTAGCTTACGCTGACATTGTACTGCTTCATTTGCGCAGGCCTGGGAGTCTTTTTTACAAACACTTCTCATCATCATCATCATCAGCCTGTTTAGGTCCACTGCAGGACGAAGGCCTCTCCCAACGATTTCCAATGCACCCTATCCTGAGCGAGTTGGTTCCACTTTATGCCCGCAAACTTTTTAATTTCATCGCTCCATCTAACCTTTTGCCTACCTCTGTTGCGTTTTCCCTCTCTTGGTATCCATTCCGTCGCTCTTGCTGTCCACCTATTATCCTTCCTCCTCATGACATGTCCTGCCCAGGTCCACTTCTTTCTTTTAATTGATAAGATAATATCGGCCACTCCCGTCTGTTCTCTGATCCATTCCGCTCGTTCTTTATCTCTTAGTTTTACCCCTGTCATTTTGCTTTCCATTGCACGTTGCGTGCTCCTTAGTTTCATCTCTAGTTTTTTCGTTATTCTCCATGTTTCTGCACCGTACGTCAGTACTGGGAGAATGCAGTGATTGAATACTTTTCGCTTTAATGAGAGCGGTAAGTTTCCGGTCATGATTTCGTAATGCCTTCTGAATGCGCTCCAGCCCATCCTTATTCTACGGAGAATTTCTTTTTCCTGGGTAGGAGTTCCTGATATTAACTGTCCCAGATACACATATTCGTTTACACATTGTAAGGGTTCATTGTTGATTTTAAATTCCTGTTCCTTAGCTAAGCTATTGAGCATAACTTTGGTCTTTTGCCTATTCATTTTTAATCCAATTTTAATGCTTTCCCTGTTTAGGTCATCAATCATGTTTTGCAATTCGTCCCCATCATTGCTAAAGAGCACAATGTCGTCTGCAAATCTTAAATTGTTTAGATATTCTCCGTCTATTCGAATGCCCTTTTCTTCCCAGTCTAGGCGTTTAAAGACTTCCTCTAAACATGCAGTGAATAGCATCGGGGATATTGTATCTCCCTGTCTCACACCTCTCCTGATCGGGATTTCTCTGCTTCTCTCATGTAGGAGTAGTGTGGCTGTGCAATCTTTGTATATGTTGTTTATGTTTTTCACGTATACGCCAGGAACCCCTTGTCGACGTAGAGCTTCTAGAACTGCTTGTATTTCTATGGAGTCAAATGCTTTCTCGTAGTCGATAAACGCCATATAAAGAGGTTTTTTATATTCCGCGTACTTCTCAATTACTAGGTTGATAGCGTGGCTGTGGTCCATTGTCGAGTAACCTTTCCTAAAACCAGCTTGCTCTCCTCTCGGTTGGTTAAAGTCGAGTGTTTCTCTTATCCTCGTAGAAATTACCTTTGTAATTAGCTTGTGTATTACTGGGAGTAGGCTGGTTGGTCTGTAATTCTTTAACTCCTTTATGTCACCTTTCTTGTGGATAAGGATTATATTAGCATTTTTCCAGCTGCGCGGCACACTACATGTCTTGATACATTTCGTGAAGAGCGATGCAAGTTTTTCAAGTACAGTATCTCCTCCGTCTTTGATCAAGTCGGCTGTTATACCATCGTCACCAGCTGCTTTACCGCGGGACATGCCTTTGGCAGCTTTTTTGACTTCGTCAGCGGTTATACATGGAATTTCGGTGTCCTCCTCTGGTTCTATTTCTATTAAGGTTGTAGGGTCTGTCTGAGAGCTGTACAGCTCCGAGTAGAAATCTTCTGCTACCTTTACTATTTCGTTGAAACTGTTGATAACGTTACCTTGTTTATCGTTTAGCGCATGCATTTTGTTTTGACCTAAGTGCAGTTTCTTTTTGACCGATTTAATGCTGGTGCCTTTTTCCACTGCTTTCTCTATTTATCTCATGTTAAAGTTTCTTACATCTCTTTGCCTGGCTTTACTGATGAATTTTGATAGTTCTACGAATTCTATCTTATCTTTTGATGAAGTTACTTTCATTTGTTGGCGTTTTCTCACTAAGTCCTTGGTAGATTGGGACAGCTTACTTTTTGCTTGCTTTGTTGTTTTACCCCCGACTTCTATCGCGGTTTCAAGGATTGTTTTCGTTATGGTTTTGTTTATTTGTTCTAAATCGTCACCGTTTTCGTCTAAGGCCTCGAACTTGTTGCTTAGGGCGACTTTAAATTCTTCGTCCTTCGCTCTGATTACCTCTACATTACATATCTTTCTAGTGAATAATTTAGTTCTTGTTTTCTTTAGGTTAAGTACAATCTTTGCCCTTACTAGTCTGTGATCGCTGCATTTTATCTTCCCCACTACTTCAGTGTCTTGAATTATACCTGGTTGTTCGCACATTATAAAGTCAATTTCATTCTTTGTTTCCCCGTTAGGGCTTTTCCACGTCCACTTCCTATTCTTGTGTTTCTTGAAGAACGTATTCATTATTCGAAGCTGGTTCCTTTCGGCAAATTGTACTAGCATTCCCCACGGTTATTCCTACGGCCGACGCCGTAGTTGCCAATCGCCTGCTCTCCACTTTGTTTCGTTCCTACTTATGAGTTGAAATCTCCCATGACTACTGTGTATTGTGTCCGTACTTTCTTTATTGCTAATTCGATATCCTCGTAGAATTGCTCTACTTGTTCATCGTCGTAGCTCGTTGTTGGCGCATATCCCTGGATTATCTTAAGTTTATACCGCTTATTTAGTTTTATTACGACGCATGCTACCCTTTCGTTAATGCTGTAGAATTCATCTACGTTGCCCGCTATATTTTTGTGGATTAGGAACCCAATGCCATATTCTCTCTTTTCGGGTAATCCTCTATAGCAGAGGACGTGTCCATTGTTTAAGACTATGTAAGCATCACCTGCTCTCCTAACTTCGCTAAGGCCAATGACGTCCCAATTAACTCCCTCTAGTTCCTCGAGTAATTCCGCTAATCTAGCTTCGCTTGAGAGGCATCTTGCATTGAACGTTCCAATGTTTAGTTTCCAGTGGCGGCCTGTCCGGGTCCAGTGATTGTTACCGCCCTCTGCTGCTTCACAGAGCTGACCGCCGCCGTGGACAGATGTTCTGCAGCTGCTGGACACTGAGGGCGAGGGTTTAATTGCAGACATCGTGTGGGAGGTGGTGGCCAAGTACTTCACCAGGGAGGCCAATTCCGGTTCTGGTGTAGGAGTGAGTCGTAAACGGCACTTGAACGACTGAAAGCCTTTCAGGTATCCAACCATCGCCAGACCCCCCCCCCCCCCCCTAGCGATGTAATCTCGAGCTTATGACAACCATCCTTGAAAAAAGAAAAGAAAAAAAAGAGGGGGGGGGGGGTTGGGCGTCGAACCTGTGACCTTTGGCGGTCTCAGTGGCGGCGGTTCCGCATCGTTAAATGTACATGCTTTCAAAGCATTTCATGCGCGATAATTTCTATGCGCATTACTACATTGTACAGTATTTGATCTCAAAATGTCCGCGATTATCTAGTTTTGCTCGCGACATCCAGGACGTCATGGTTATTAAAATTGCTCTGACAGGTAGATCGACGTGCGTGGAAAATCGTGTTTTAGCGAGCCGTTTTAACTGCTCCGTTGTCGCTAATCAGGCATGTTTTCGCGTGCCGCATTCCGCGCGTAGCCCGAACGTTGTAGTAGAGGTTAGGGTGAAAGAAATTATTGAGACCTTCCACGTGGGTAAAACATAAGTTTTTTTTTTTTTGCGACGTACGTGAATGGAAAAAACAAAACAAATCGCTGGTTGTAAGTCGCTGTTGCATGATGTGCAATGAGTAATGAAATCTATAATTTCCTATGCCGGAATGGACGTGCGAAGACAAAATGGAAATATATAGGCATCAGGGAGGTAGCAGTCACACAGATACATACACACATATCTATATACAGCGGCACATCCACGCAAACATACACCCCAGGAAAAACACGCACACTATCTATTGTGGTGGTGAAGGCATATTATCGTGTACATTCTTATAGGAAGTGGCTCAGAGTGTTAAATTCGTCCGAATTTCTTCGGCCAGCTAAAAGATTTGTGTAAAGGTTAGTAGTGTACGGCTTGTCTTAAGGCAAGGAGTAACACTTCTAATTCGTGGTATTAAGGGAAAAGATTGTCTGTGGTTTGGGAATTAAGCAGGGCCGAACATTACTTGAGGGCAGTTTTGGCGCTAATGAGACGGGAAACACAGTGGAGACGAAACGACATAGAGGGGCGTCAGTACTATGCCGTTTCGTTTATTGCTTTGTTTCCCGCCTTCTAAGCGCCACACCTGCTGCCCTTGAGCAATGAACCTAGCTCAGGAACATGCCCTGTTGTAGGCCGGAACAATTTCTAGTGTACGAGTGCTTTGGTTCAATAAAATACCTCGTGTAATGACGCTGAAAACCAAACCCGTAGATGCATGTCCTCGTCAGGCAATCGGTGAGTACCGTGCTAACTGCAGCTGCTTGTGACTACTCGAGGTCACGGGATGGGGAGAGGGGGAGGGGCGCACGTGGCTCAGCCGTTTCCGAACTCCGAGCCCGCGCCGGATGACTACACCTTTACGGCCCCTGCGGCCGTCGGCACACTTGTTTTGCTCGGAGATTGCTCTCTTACATTCAGTCTTGTGTACTCTGCGCTCTTCTTTACTTGCAGTCCTCCTAGCCGTGAGGATTAGTATTGTGTGGCTAGCCAATTCCCGCCACGTCGTATTTGGTTATATTGGTGGCTTAAAGCTGGCGTTGTATATATGCTGGTGTGCAAGTTCTGCCCCGTGCCCTTGTTGGCTGAATGGTTGGCTGCCGGGTCTGTTGCAGAACTTTGTGCAGTTTCGTTTTCGCAAAAGGAACACCTGTTTCCCTGGTCGCCCCTTGTACAGAGCTACTCACCACACAGAGCTACTCACAACACCCTACAACACGCATAAATTGTTCCACAGTTCCGTACATCCAAGCGTGCGCTCTCCAAGCCGTCTCGCACACACCAGGAAAGGAGGATAGCGCGGGCCCGCGGGTTAAATGACCTCTCCTGCTCGCCCCATGAAAACTGATGAGGATGTTGATTGGTTCGGTTAAGGAAAGTACGCTAATTTCTCCGCCTACCGCGACGGAGTGGGTGTTTTTAGGGGAGAAGCTCCTTAGGGTCGAGGCTTGTCCCGCGTCGCGCCGTACAGTCTTAGCATCAACTGAACAGTTCTTTTTTCTTGAGGGGGAGGGGGTGGGGGAGAGAACGTATGTATGATCAGGCTACTTCCCCAATTGGGCGTATTTGTCTCGCTCAGCATGTAACTCTGGGACTTACGGAAAACGAGGTCCTTTCATGTGCACGCGAATGCTTCCAGTAATGAGGAGCGAATTTATATAATCTCAATGGTTGTTCGGTACGATGACGTTAAGGAAGCTTGCTCGATATCACAGCGGTTTGTTAGTATGCATTGTCTGCTTCAGCGTAAGATTTTCGTAAGGCCTTCTGCCAGGCCCCTGTTTGACTAATGGCAGTACCTTAAACGCAGGCTTACTATGGGTGTCCATCCTCTTCTGGCGGCAATAATACTCGTACTCCGGTTCGTATACGGGACGGATGCATCGGACGGAGAAGAAACCAGGGCTGCCTGGGTGGGACTTGATGCCAAAACACAGAATCTCCTCATACTGGACGGTGAACCACAGGAGGCGGACTTTCAAACCGACTCCAAGTACATTCCTATTGCATGGGGCAACTTTCGCAACGACATCAACGAAACAGGGTGAGAAACAATGATGACTTCGCAATCGTATGCGAGCTACTCTTTCGATCCACGCAAAGGCAACAGGCCGAACAGGTCATGGCAAGCGCTAGCGGTCGCCATTGAGTAACGTCCAGCGCGTTCGGTAGACCGAATGTGCTGCGAATATCCAAGAAATGGCGGCAGGAACGCATATAAAATTATTGCAGCGAGATGCCGGAAAGGTGGCCGCTTGCAGAATGCCACGATATGGTTGCTTATATTCTTACTCATTACGATTCCAGGCTGTACAGATTTGTTAACAAGGGATTTTCGCGTTGAAGTTGTCAGCGAGCTACTTAGACATAACATCCAAGCATGCAGTGGCGAAAGTTGTGCTTGTATGTACATTAGTGAAGAAGAACGAGCTTGATACAGAACGCGTGTATAAAAAGAGAGGTGAAGCAAGAAGCCGAGATAATAATTAACTCATATTAACAAAAAATCTCATAACATTCCCAGTCACACGGAGCATGCGCGGCAACATGCAACAGGCACGCCCTAAAAAACAAGCTAAATATTGTGCGGCTGTTAGGATACCACCTAATGCGAATTCAAAAAGCGCATCCGTTTAGCAGTCTAGGGTTCGCGATATGTTGAGGTAAAGAACGTCAGGGAAGCACGTATGCACAGTTACAGACCAGTGTGCTTCGTCGGCTAACATATGGCTTCTGGCCTCGCCGGCTAGGACTGCACTGCCCCCCTCCCTTCCCCACCACCAGCCTAAAGGTACATCAAAATGCTCCAGGGGAAGGAAGTAATTCGCACTTGTCTAGCTATTATGGGCCATGCCACTGCGATCGTGTACTTTGTGACGCGGATGTTTTGTTTCGAGATAACCGTAAACACAAATAACTGAATCGATGAACAGATCCCTAAAAACGATGTAGAGCAGGGAATGTCGCTGGAGCCAGTGTTTCGACAAGTGGGTTTCTTTACGTCAGGACGGCAACAAATAACTGAAACATTCCATGCCAATAAGTGCAGAGGCAAATGCATGAATGAGTCATTGAATATCTGCCTGTCATTGCTGTCTCATATAATCCGGTTCATCAGTATGTTCGTATTTTTTGCATGATCTCTGAATGAATGAAATCATTGAGTATCGAGGTACAAAGGATTCGCTTTCATGAACCACCTCACGAATTGTTGTAATCTCTGTCTGCGAAACTTTATATTGCAAGTTCTGAATGGGGATGCCTGAGGCATATATGTTTTGCATTTTACAAAAATGAAAAGTATAGGGTAAGCACTCGTTTCCCTCTTCACTGTGTCTCTCGCTATTGTGGGCGTTACAAATGAACCATGAATCATGAATCAACCACCAAGTTGCCCACCTGTGATGTAGACGAGCCTGCAACATTATCTTTCCAAGGGATACCTGTAGGTGTTCGGTGTTGCCTAGCACATCAACAAGTAATTGAGGCGCTTGCGTTTCTTTCTTTTGAACAAAATGCAAATGTACTATGGAAACCGGATTTCATCTTTTGCTCTTGTATGAGCCAACGCATCACACATGTGCTTATGATAGCGGAGGCGCTTAGGGCCCACGAGTACGTTTGCTGATCTCCAACTGCCGCGGCTGCAGAAACGGCAGCTGGTGAAGAAAAAAAAGAAAGGTCATGGGCCATTTTGCCTCGCTCGTGACATGTTACACAAGCTGGGACCTCGGTGAGGCAGTCAGTATACCGTCGAAGGCCGCTTTCGGCGTAGCACTTATGAAACTCGCCTTGCACTGAGCACCTACCGTTAGGCGGCGTTGGTGCAATCTGCAGCCGGCCTCTGGAGTGCTCCGATCAAGTGTTACACTCCAGCTGCAGTAAGCAACCTCTTATTGTGCCAAAGAATGCTTGGCGCTTAAGCAGCTGATACGAAAAAGCATTGTACTACTGTGGTGGTTCGTGGGCCCAGGTCTCAGACGCAGACAGCTAAGTCAAGAACAAAGAAAACATTTATCGAAAGGACGAGACAGCACAAACACTTTCAATAGACAAACAACACAAGGCAAACAACACAGTCTGATCCCTAAGCTCACGCGAGTAACCGGCGTGTCATGCCTGACAGTGACATCAGGAGTCCGTCAGCACCACTCACGGTAACGCGGTTCTTGGAGGCGGCGCACGATGACAGCCGGAGGGCACGATGAGCCGCCCGCGGGTGCCCGCACGTGCTCGCTCACAAGAGCACGTGCGGATGCGCTGCGCTCGACGTAGCACCAAGGCCGCGTCCTCAGCAAGCAATGGTGCCAGACAGCAATATACGCGGCACCGTGGCCAAGTTCTCGGCAGGCGGCTGTGCAGGACTGGAGCCTGCGCGGCACCGTGACCACGAGTCGGTAGATGGTTGGTCCCGGCCACACCACAGTTGCAGCTGCTCACCCTGGGCCACTCGCTCGTCCACCACGGAAGAGGCAGCAAGGTCCAGGACACCCGTTCGCCACAAGGGAACGCCCAGTACGTCCCGGCTGGTCTGATCGCACCAGCTCGGTGCGTCTGTTCTCCTGGGTCGAACGTGCCGCTCTCGGTCGCTGGCAACGCTCGATCAGCCGTCGGCGTTCTCAAGCCCACGCGCTTCACGTTCGGCTCGCACAAGCGCGCGCTCTTCGTCGTCGTCTTTGTTCCTTTCTGTGCGCGGAAAACACAGACCTTCACTACAATTACACAGCTATTCTAACTCAGTAAGAAATCGGGAGACCTCCCCCCGGTGCCACAATGGGGAGAATGTGCTTCTTGCTTAGTTTTCTTTCCTTGCCTTTTCTTTGGCAGAAAATCCAGGGAATTCGTAATGCTGAGATACCATCACATTTTCGTTTGCTGAGCGTACACGCTTTACGGGAGCGTGTGATGTACTGAAAGCGGCTGAATCGGTTAGTTTCGTGTTCTTGCAGGCCTGCTGTCGGTGGTTGGAATCCGCAACCCGACCAGTAATGCTTATTTTCACGCCGCTATGGTTTCTTTTCTTTCTTTCCTTCTTTTTTTGTACGCGGGCAGCTCCGACTACAGTGTGACACTAGTGAAGCAGTGAAAGCTTCACATGAAGAATGCTTCGCTTGCGTTCCGCGCCTGAGCAAGCGCTTACGCCCTTGAGTTTAGACACTTCGGCGGAGTATTATCCGCATCCAGCGAAGCAGCAGTGGTGAGGTGACGTAACTGCAGGAACCCGCCCGTCGAATCATGTTGGTATCTCTCCTTTCGCGTTCTTCGTCTGGCAACTTTCGTGGTGGTTCGTGGGCCCAGGACTCAAGATACGGAAAGCAAAGTCGTGGATAGTGAAAAGATTTATGACAGGACCGACGAACACGAACGCATATAATGGGTTACAGCAGACTGGACAGTTGTGACAGCTGTTTAACAGTTAACGTCGCGAGCGTTATCAACTAACGTCCCCACTGATGGTGCGACAAGTCTAATAAGTTCATCGTAGGTGGGCGCTCACTCACAATTAACCTTGCAGTTGTCGAACTCGTGTGCTTGCAGGGTTTGCTAGCAGGGTTGCAGCGTTGTCTGCACGACCCACTCGCACAAGTAGGTCAGGGCGCGAGCAGACCATGTACTGCTCGCACAGCAGCACGATAGCTTCAGGCTGTCAGCAGGCGCAGCACCGCGACCACGCCCTCAGCCAGCCGGTTGTTCGGGACCCGTACCTTGGCTCGCCCGGACTACCTCACGCCCGACCAGGAACGGCTCGGCCCCAGCACGCTGGTTGCCCGCAAGAACATGCCTGTCTCGTCCCGGCTGGTCGGTAGCACCGGCTCGGTACGTTGTGTTCTTCAGGTATACGAGCTGGTTATCCTGGCAGCACTAGCTCTGCCCATCCAGCATTCCGAACAGCACAAGCATCACGTTCGGCTCGCACAGGCGCGCACTCTTCGTCGTCTTCGCTCCTTTTTCGTTGCCACGAAGTTCTTTCCGTCAGAGTAAGTCTCAGCACACTGTGTAAAAGTCTCTTTCTGTAACGTAGCTCTCCTCGATGACTTCCACAAGAACGCTGCTGTAGTCCACGTGCAAAAGAGTGATCACTATGTCCATCACTATTGACAAATAGTCTTATTAAGCCAAAGCTAGTTCCGTGAACACTTGGGATTACAGAGCAAAATGATAAAGTTAGGTGCTGTCTGTATCCCGCGAGCCGCAAATGGCGTCATTGTTTTTGTGCTTTGCAGGTGGTCGCGTCTCCAGATTGAATCCAATGGACACGTCCAAGACGACCTGCAGGCCTATGCAGCCGGTGTTCTTGAGGCAAACCTTACGAGACAGGTGATGGAGTATCAGTGGACGAATCTATTTGGAATGTACTGCGAAAACCAGACTACGTACTGTCACAAGCTTACGCGGTTCCTGACGGAAAACGTGAAGTACACTCAGGAGCAAGGGCATCGTCTAAGGAACGACGACCCCTTCTGGAACATGGTACGACATTGGCCTACTTTATGCGCATATCTGTGATGTAAACTATGCTGAGTTACCTACTGTTCCCAGCTGAGCTACCTACTGTTCCTGCTCCGCCAAGCTTTAACGTAATGTTTAATCTGTGCTTTACGAGAGAGAGAGAGAAAAAAAGAACCAGGGGCGATTCACTCCGTATACCCTTTAGAAATGCTACAACACTTCACTGTAATCGGCCGAAATGACTCGCTCTAATTGCTTACTGTGTCCCCCCTTTGTGTATAGTGCAGTACTGTTTGAAACCTTTATGAGTGACGTTTACATCCGGTTTAACCGCGTAAGTTCTATTAGTTCAGGCGCATGCGCCGCGGAATGTCGTAGCCCCTAAGGTCGTCGCACGCAGCCGCTGTCGTTCTGTGTTTCCAATGTGAGGAACGATAAGCCTGAACATGCGCATGCTTACTGGTAATAAAAAGGTAAAGTAACTCTACATTACGCGGAATTCAGGTTTAAATGTGAACGAATGACACAACGCAGCTATTCAACGTCGCAAAGGAACTAGTTCCCGAAATGGTGGTGCCCTAGGTCTAGGGCCCCTGCCACCTGTGCCTTCTCGCCAGCTCTGTCGTTCAGCATGGGTCTGTTCTTCAGGCTTCGAGCAGGACAGCACAGCCTCCCACTGTTGTGGTGTTGGTGTGCTCTTTAATGGCGCTACCTTCAGCTTTTGGAAGGTCGACGGAACGTGGTGTGACCCTACGTCATTGTCCCACCGAAATGTTGGCGTGAGCAAGACAACATACAACGTTAGCCTTGACAGTGTATGTCGTATAGTATTCGCGTAATAAGTAAATTTAGAGCTATCACTAGTCATTCCAAGATCAGTCTTCGTGATAATGACGAACGGCTTTCGCCGTTGGCACGTCGTAGCATGCTATAGCTGGCCGGCGAATTTTTCTTATAATCTAAACTGCAAACCATTTTCGAGCGACTAATTTCACGTTGCGTAATTGCAGATGCATCTTCTGTTGAAGCAGATGGCGGGTCTCAGCGACGTTTTCGAAAACGAGGAGCTCAATGCTTCAAATGAACTCACTGGCGCCCCGCGAGTGTTGTGAGTATCTGCATACCTGGAAACTATACTTTGCGCACTTCGTTGCAGGATTGCCTTGTTCTAAGGTAATGGGCGCACGACAAATATATGGCATTTTTACTGCCTTAAACTTCACTAGGTTCGTCACGGTTTGATGAAACGAACGACGCAGGCGCGACACCTTTTACTGCATTTGGAAGTGTTCTGTGTGAAAGGTGAAAACAATCACAAACCCTCACTAGTTGCGCACTATGGAATGAAGCATGCTACATACCAGACACGTAATCTGTTTTTCGTTCATCTTTAGCAGTATATGTTTGCTGATAAGGAGATATCGGAGAGCACGAAGAAGAGGTTAGCGGTCGCTGTTATTCTGATGCAGTTCTGGCTGCTTGTAAGAAAAACAAAACCAGCCCCTGACCGCACAAAGTGTGCGATAAAAATAAAGTTTGTTTATTGAATAATCAAATCAAATTTACTGTTAGAAACCGTTCCTTAAAAGTGAAAAATTCCATGCATCACTGGACCTTTTTTATGTGTGCCGCGGTAAAGGCAAACTAGGAAAGAGAATCCCTGAATCTTCATGGCGGCCCTCGGGTTCGCCCATATAGCTGCATCCATGATCAGATTATTGGGAATGTAATTTGTAAGGGCGGCGATGAGACTTCCGCATCATCAGGCTGTGTTTCTATAATGACTTACAAGAGCATAACGTGTCAACATTTATATCTACAAACCCCCTTGAGGCAGCGGCAGTTTGAATTGTCCTCTTTGCCAACTATCACAGTCTGCTCGAGTTGCATACCTCAGTATTATGTCTTGCAAAAACGCTAATTTCAGCACTTTCCAGATCAATTTACAGAACCCTGTCTCGTTCTTGGCGATTTACATGCGAGCGCCGGCATGTGGGGATGACGCGGGTATTATTGCGCGAGGTCGACTTATCGGACCGTTTATCGGACTTACCGGTCGGTTATCGGACCCCTCTTGTACTCGTCTCCTGGACAAGAAGGAAGGCACTTATGATAATCTCGGTATGTAAACGGTATATTATATTCAGTTGAGTATCGTTTCCCCGTCTATATTACAAGCTCTTAATTGGGACATTATCAAAAACCCTTTCGGGAGCGACCATGCAGTGTGTTTCATATGGCGAGTGTACTTTTTCTTTTCACCATGTTCATTCCTCGCCAGACGAGTTTCCGTCACATCTTAGGCCTCACGAGGCCATCGCCGTTTTTTACTGCTGAGAACATGCGCCGACACCACTTTTGCCATCACATCGCCTTGTGATCCACACACACACACACACACACACACGCATCGTCATAATTATCATCACCACTAACACGACCACCGCTAGCTGTGGTAGAAAACTTACAATGCATAAGACTGCTCTTCCTCTGTGATGAAGCAATACAAGTACCCCTTCACAATATAAGGACCCCTTTGTTTCGGGCCATTGTCGCAAGACTATCAACGTCGCACTTACTGAACTGTCCTTAAGATTGCTTTAATATTTTCCACCTCCTCAAACAGAACAGCGATGTGGGACTTCATAAGAGATGAGACTCACGAAGGCGTTTGCCTTCACATGATGAGCGTCGCTGTCGCTTGAATATGTGGTACAGTGGTAACGCAACACTGTATTGCTTGCAACCTATTTTCTCTGGCGCCGCTGGCACGGGTTACACGAAAGTTAGTCACTGTCCTCTTCAAACCATGCAGCTACATGAATACCATCGGAGACCTTCAGGACTTGGAGATTGTTCTGGGGCGCGAGCGAGACTTCTATTCCCTTCAGAGGACACTCGCCTGCTCTGCGCTTGTGAAGGTTGTAGGGGACTTCAGGGACGTGTACATCACCGATACCACTTGGCTGCTCTACAGGGCAATGCTGCGCATCGAGAAGCACTACATCTTTCCATGGCACCGAACAGCTGCCAACACTGGACCGGGTGAGCGAAACACTGCTTGTTCGATTCGTGAAAAGTTTGGTGTGTTGTTGCTATGTTGCTTTGACAGTTTTGTGATTTATCCTGCTGACGCTTATTGGCCTGTTTTGCACCGTATGATGTTATAGGGTCGTTAAAACAGCTCCTTTTCGCGACAATTGTTTTGCCCGTCGTCACTCAGACAAGCAATCCAATAGATCCCGCACAATCTGGGAGTCCATCTGTGGATGTTTAGGACGGTTCGGCGCTTCTGTTGTGCAGTGACGCAGAAGAAAGGCAGGGAGGTGTCTTTCATCATTTATAAAAGAAATATGGAAATATGAAAAAGAGAATCAGTGACGTGGCTGCCGTCGGAACGTGCGCCACATCATGATGTTGCCACCCGAGAAGAAACGGGCGGTAAGAGTCCCTTGCTGAAAGGCTCGCAATTCGGGGGCTTCTTCAGCAGCGGTAGCGTCCTCCTGGAGCTGCCTGGGCCATCGCAGCCTCAGCTCCCGTCTTGAATGCCGTTCACCACCCACGCGCGGCCGTTGTTAGTGAGGACCGCGCCTTGGCACGGCAACATCTCCGTCATGCTGGAATGCTGCTCAGCACGGTACCGAGGTGGCAGCATAGGAATCGGTATTCCCTGTCATGGCCAGGAACACCTCCCGGAAGAGTTCTGGAGCGTCCCAGGAACCTGCGGTCCAAGTCCCAGCCAATAACGCCGCTCCGCACAGCCCAGGTGCCGCAACTCAGGAACCGGCGGTCGTTATTTCAGCCAGTGCCTCGTACATTGGCACCTGAAGCGTCGGGACATCGGATACCCTTGACCTTGCCCAGATCCTCACTCCTCCGCACCTTGCCACGTACGTCACACCCGGCAGAACCTTCTTGATCGCCCAGGAGCCCGGAGATGCTGTCCGCCTGGAGCGCACACTGCAAGCAAGCGCCTCGTGCCCAACGTGCTCTTCCTTCTTTGCCTGTGAAGGTTGTCCGCTCAGACGTTTTCATGGGATTTACACATATCAGAGTTCATGTGAAGTAGCTATTTGTTTGGCATTGAGCCACGTGTTAAGATCTGCATCAATGCACTTGTGCAAGTCTAGTAGACGTACGCGCACCATGTGTTTACGAGGCTCGCCTGCAGCATTGTATTGGGCAATGGTTCGCTGCGGTGTATCTACTTCAGTGCGCAGACGCCTGCTTTGTCGCAGAGAAATGCACTCTGCGATGCGCTGATGTCCATATCATATGTGTCCTTCGTTGCAGCATTCGTGCGGTGTCGAGCAGGGTGCACGATAGCCTCCTAATAGTTGGTAATGCATGTCGTTCCCTCCGTTCCTTGCATTGCTGTAAGGGCGGTTGACACTGTTACGGTAACGTGGCGTGGCGAACCTTCAGCAGCGACTGCATGAAGCTCGAAGCAGGTTGACTATCGAGGAAGGGCAGCGGGGAAGATGAGGCGACGTAAATAACAAACAGAGAACGTTTAATAGATAGTTACGGGTGAGCGACGTGCTCAAAAGAACAGTACAAACGTTCGTGCAGCCACGCACTAGAACGGATGCGACTGCCGAGTACCGACTACTGGTACTGGGCGGCGCGTCCTCTCCCCTTTTATACCCCTTTCGAGAAGCGTTCCCAATGTTCTTCACGGTCCGCGCTTGTCGAAACGTGTTCTCAATTCAGCAGACTCGCCGGCGCCTTGCGGGTCGTCGGCAGCGGGGAGGGGGCGAGCTTTTGAAGTAGGAGAGATGGGCTCACGTATACCGCAAATATACGCCCGATCGCCACGTGCGGCGAGCAGAGGTTTTAACACGCTGGCTCAGTGGCTTGGCTTCACGGAAAATCTCGTTCGGAGTTCGTTTGAAATACTGTTGCGCCATTGTGGTCTAGTGGTTATGGCACTCGGCTGCAGATCCGAAGGTCGCGGGATCGAATCCCGGCCGCGGCGGCTGCATTTCGATGGAGGCGAAATGTTGAGGCCCGTGTGCTGTGCGATGTCAGTGCACGTTAAAACCCCAGGTGGTCGAAATTTCCGGAGACCTCCACTACGGCGTCTCTCATAATCAGAGCTGGTTTTGGGACGTTAAACTCCAACAAATCAAAACAAATCAATGTTGCGCCATTTCAGTTGTAACAACACCCACTGCAACCGCTTGCAGCCAGTCTACTGTGGACGGGCGGGCGCTAGCGCTTTCAGCACTGAGCGTTCAATATGTTTAACCAGTTCTCACTCGTCCTACTGACGATCCTTCAACGTTAGCGTGCTTGGTTGGCACAGCGGAGGTCCGGGTTCCATTGGTATCCCTTAACGCGTAGTAAGTTGCTCTCGGTCAATATAGCAAGTTTTCCCGTGTCTGTTATATCTACATTTAGATCAAACAATTTAAACAAGAGAAAGCTACTGTTCATTTCTATAAATGAGCAGTATCTGTCGCGTGCTTACCGCAGAAAATACCTTTTCATTAGGTTCTCAGTGTGTTGTTCTCGTCAGGCCTTGATTGACATAGGCCGTAATGTTATATTCAATAGCCTAAGGCACATGTACGTATTCCGTGAGTGGGTTGAGCCTTGGTGTGTTAACGTTCATCGTGACTGTGTACGATAAATATGCCGCATTCGTGGTGTCATGATTAATTGCTGATGCTCGTCATGCATTCATATCCTACCATGGCAATTCTGGTGTGTACTAAATGGAGGAGACGATCAGCACAGCGTCACGACCTAGACAGACAGACAGACAGACAGACAGACAGACAGACAGACAGACAGATAGATAGATAGATAGATAGATAGATAGATAGATAGATAGATAGATAGATAGATAGATAGATAGATAGATACGGCGAAAGTTTAAGTTCGCAGAAGGGCTTCACATTTGAAGAGCTTCGCGCTTGCGCGTGGTTGTACCAGGTCAGAAGAAGAGATACGACGAAACGCCTCGCTTCCACCACTTTGCACCTTGTTAAAGGGGAACTCCGACGGTTTTTTTCACCATGGTCTGATATCCGTGTATTCAAATGGTACTGAGAGCCCTGTATCAGCCACGGTGGTTCAGTTGGCTCGGAAACTTACAAATAATTTTACATAACCGAAGGAACGATCCGAAACGGGTAGAGGCTTCGTAGAGCGTATGCGATGACCGGACAGCCTCCCCTCTATGAGAATGGTGGAACTGGCACCAGATAAATGACAGTGGCGAGGTCATCCGGCGCTGTATTGCGTTGTGGTAGCTTTTCTGAACTGGACACTGGCGATTTAAGGGCTGAAGCATCGCCGTTTTGCTTTTGACGGCCCGCCTACTCGGGTAGGCAGCGTTGGAGGTATTGAGGTCAAAAACAGAGTGGCCCGCATGGGAACCCGTTAAAAATGATTAAGGTTTATTTTCAGGAAAACTAAATGACTTGCAATTACCTGGCTTGGCACAGATTATTGCAGTTTCAAGTAGGACATATATTGAAAATTTCATTCAGATCACTGAACACTGAAAAATCGCCGGGGTTGGTCTGTGTGGTAACGATGGCAAAACCGTCGAGATGAGACGAGAGAAATGTCATTGCTACAGGCGCCTCACGAACCGATTAAAAAAATTGCCGCTCTTATTTTCTCAGACAGCACTAAGTAGTCGATTTCAGTGAGACTTCCTCGTTTGTTGTCCGTCTCTTTGGCAAAATTGCGGGCGCTTATCCTGGCCCGACGAAAATTGATTTTAGCAGCCTTGTCCTTCGTCATCCTAGCATATTCTGTAACTTATTTTTCAGTTCCTCCTGTGAATAGTGATTGACACATATTGCACAAGTCTCCTTTTTTTTTCGCTGCCACTTTAACTGCATTGATCTAGCCACTTGGGCACGAAGGAACCAGAAATGAATTCAATGTCAGGCAGCTTCGCCATTCTAGTCTCGTAAATTTTCTTGTAAGGATGTAGTCTATAATTATCTGTAGATTGCGCCTTTGTTGGTGACTCGTTTTTAGTAGCGATTTTCCGGCTTCTCTTGATGAACAGGATGTAGCAGTGGAACTTCTTTTCTTGGACTGTACCTAAACGTAATTGGCCAACGAACATATTAAGCTACTCGTAAGAGTCTTTGAATTTTGTATGATACACCCAAGTCTCCAGTCTTCCCCACGCACAGTTGTAGTGCACGGTTTTTCGGGAACTTCAGCGCAGAATATTGGCTCCTGTTCAGAGTTTTGTAGAGTGTTTCAACTTTCATTTTTTTTTCTTTACAGAGGACATTGTGCCGGGCCATACGTGGACGATGTCTTCATACCCTGGAATGATACTCTCGTACGACTGCTTCTATTTAACTTCGGCTGGCCTTGTAAGTTGCACTCCATTTGCCGCAATTTGCCAGTTAACGGCGACAGGAGCAGTACAGCAAAATGTTCTAGGCGTGAAAGTGCATCTCTGTATGCAGGATTTCACAGGGCACACTCTATGGATGCCCGTAATCGGCATTTGTGAAGGAGTAATATAGTTTTTTTTCTTGCCAGCAAAGAACAAGTTAGCATTCCACATCAAGCTTGGGCACAAACACCTTACAAGCCGGTTCAGTGCATTAGTTCAGCCGTTGGCGATGGAAGAAAGCGATGGAAGAACAAACTTGCACGTCATGCTTAATTACCTCTAATTTCACCTATCGTTACCGCCCCTTTATTAAGCGCACTCGTTAAAGGCGCTGAAAAGGCAGAAACTTGCCAAAGCTCTTGCTTGTATATGCTGGACTTATCTGTTTATGAAGCCTGGCCAGGGCGTAGTAATCGTAAAGAAAATAACTGGATCAGTTAGACTTGTGACTGCTGTATAAATGTAATCTTTGAAGGCTGGCGGAAAGTGAGTGAGGAAGCACACTGCGTAATGTTTATGCCTACTTTTTACGGTACTCAAGGACGGTATGTTGTATGCTTTTGCGAATTTAATGCCGTGGAGCTGTGTATCGGTCAGAGTTTCACTGAAAACCTTACCCTCGCAGGCCATAACGGAGACTCAGTTGTCTAACAGCAACCACGATCTGTTCAAGCTGATCAAACCCACCGGCTCGGTCTTGGGCGAGTTCAGAGAAACGGTCGCCTGTCGCCTCTCTACAACGTCCGAAGAGTGGGTCCGCACGGTGGCCCAGCAAAACAGTGGCACGTTAGTATACAGCGATTCTTATTGCACGCGGATATTCAATTACGATGCGCAGGTCGCTATTGCCTTGTGGGAGCGTCACTGCCTATAAAAACTTAAGGTCAATAGACTCACTCTAGTTAAGGTCAATAGACTAACTCACGCCGCTTTGTTGCCACGTGTCATTGTAGCCAGCACAGTTATTGAAGAAGGTAAAGGAAGTGTAGGCCATCTGATGCTGATTACATGAAGGAACAGCTACTTTCATGAAGATGGCATGGGATAATTAAGCTTACAGCAAGTGCTCGCAAATACATAACTATGCACAAAGTATAGTTATATATATCGTGATACACGTATTGAATAAATAAGCATGGTTCCAGATTTTCTTAGTTCGCTTTCGGGAGCGTAGTAGCTGCGCTTCGTACAGTTGGATTTTTTTTTATATATACGTCAGCTGACGGGATGGCTCCTTCGTGCTGTTACAGTTGTTTCTGTTACGCCCGTTCCCTTCCTTTGGTGTCGTAGCGGGTGAAGCCACGAGCCAGTCGGCGTAGGCAGTTAAGCAGCGCCTCAGGCTGGTTGTATACATTTCGGCGACGCGGCGTCGAGTGGGCAGAGTAACTCAGCCTGGTGAGTAGCGCTTCGAAAGATATAGCTTTGTTCCGAAAAACCAACATATGCTGAGCTCTCGAGCAGAGCGGCGGTCGACAAAGATTCATTAGCCGGGCTGGATGCGCTGGCTCGCGTAAGTTCTTGTTGCCGGTAGCGCCACTACTGCCTTGCTGAAAGCGCCTAGTGTGAGTGGTGCGAGCTCCCCAGCCGCCTCGTGGATGGCAACCATTCCCCCAGAGAACTGAAGAGTTCTCTGGGGCAACGTCAGAGGCGAACCTGTAACGTTGCCGTTAAAGGTTCGCCAAACTATGCGTCAAAGGGGGTTGCTCAGGGAACTCGACAGCACTACTGCCTTTGCGGTTTTTTAGGCAGTCTTTACGGAACAGGATGACAGATTAATACCGGCTACTGTGCCCATGGATAGCGAGAATCTCCGTTGCAGGCAACCCCCCCCCCCCCGCCCCAGCCTTCCTCCTTGCAATGCATGGGCCCTGTGGGTAACTTCTTCTGTGGAGTCAGCATGACAATTCCATGCATTAAATACCAGTATATCTGCAGTGCTATGGTATCCTGTAATGTTGCTGTGTGCCTCCCGATTCCACATGCACTCAAGTATAGTGGTCACTTGTGTGGTAGTACAGCCAGTGGGCGTGGATGTGTCTAGGTCCGTGGAAGGGGCATGTGTGGCATAACATATTTCGTGGGTTTTTGTGCGAGACATCCAATGTGAAGTCTTCGTTGTTGTTTTTTTTTGTAGGTAATCTTGTTTTTTATTCGGAAGGATATGTAGATAGATAATTTTAAAAAATCTCCCCATAAAGGGAACCCTGAGTAGTATGCGAAGCAGCATGAGTCGACTTAAAGTTGTGTAAATCTCTGATTTTCATCACTGTTCATGGTTCTTACATTCGAGGTTCCCCTGATGTTCCTCCACCGGGTTGACCTCGGGCAAGTGCTCGGGTTTCGGCGGGTAGCGGTAGCCGTTCATCACGCTCATCGCGGGGAGTTTGCCCGCCACCAACGAATCTTTGCACGTAGAGCAAACAGCGTACTCACTGTGATCTTCGTCGGCGGCAAACTCGGCGGCCGGATTGTTATCCAACCACAAGCGGTCGCATACCTTACAGCTGTGCCCGAACGTGTGGTCGAGAAAGTCACGCTTAAAGCGCGCATCGGCGCCACCAACCTCAGGTAGCGCCCGCTTCCGGCGCTTGGCAGCGCGGCCGCGCTGCGAACGCTTTGCGAGCCCTCGCCGCAGCGATGCGATCTTCGTCGAAGCGCACTCCATGACAGGTGCTGTGGAAGAGAGCGCGCCGGGGGAGAGCGAGCGCTTTTATTTATTATCTCTTGAACTACAGCGCTACTAGCGGTCTCCACTCAAACTAGAGCACGCGCTGGAGTGCGCGTTCTCTGAGTACTAACGGGGGCAGGCTACGCCGACGCCGGAGGGAGGGACAGGTCTCCTTCCCATAAGCTGCTTCGCATCTAAAAAAACTTTATATAGATCCTGAAGGAATCCCCCCTGTTTGGGTCTCGCCTACGGTTTCGGCTGGAGGAGCTCCCCGCGTGGGATCTCGCAACGGCTTAAAGGAGGAGGAGGAGGGAGGAAAGGCAGGGGTGTTAGCCAGTGCTGAGACCGGCTGGCTACCCTGTGCAAAGGAAAACGGCTTAAACTCCTCAGGACCTTAATAACGTTTTTCACTGACTGGCTGACGTCAGGAAAATAAGTTAGACGTTCCCGCACGCACATTCCGCCTCTTTCTCTTATTTGTGCTTTTCTCTCCGTGAGTGCGTCTTGTTGCGCTTTGCGGACGTACTCTTGATCGTGCTTTGAAAAACATGGCCCGCGTTGGAGATCACCATGTGTTCGGCCAGGCTGCAATCATTTTTCATAGCGCGTGTTGGCCTGTTTCGTCGTAGACTGCAGGGCAAGTAAACTACTGCAAAGTTGATTCATTCATGACAACGTAATTCCGAAGAAAGAGAGGTAAGAACCATTATCTCATTTTGCTGAGAGTAAAAGCTGGTCTCTGGAGAATAACTTTAAAATCGCATTCAAATGTTTCCGGGATAGCATGCGTAACAACACTAACGCGGTTGTTTATAATTAGCGTGGCAAGAGTACCAACAGAAAACTGGTTGCTGAAGTGGCTGGTGTTGAGCGCAAATTCTCAAATGTAGACAGCCTAACCTAGACTGACATCGCACTTACTACGTTTGTAATTGTGCCTCAGTTCAGAGTTTCTAGGATCGTTAAATTTCTATCGTCTACGGGTGTTTCAAGCTAACGAATGCTTTCAGAATCCTTCCATATGTCGAAATTGCTATGTCTTCTTTGAAACATTTAGGTTCTTATGTCGTGCAGCGGCTCTTACGTTTCATTCTAGTATGTTTGCCACTTGTCTGTCAGTACTTGCCCTACAATGTGGCCTATGGAAAGTGCTTGAAACCCTCATCTAAACGTTTCACATCCTAATGTGTTCACTTGTGAAATACATTGTGTTCTTCGTACCCGCCTTTGATTGCGGGAGCCACCTTGCATGCGCGTGGGAAGTTGAATCGCCTTTGCACGAGGCGATGGAAGAGCCCGAGGCGGTGAAAATTACCGGAGCCTTCCACTACGGCATGGCTCTCCTTTTCATTCTTTTTCTTCCCGTTCTTCAACTCCCACAGCAGCTGAGCCTTTCTTTCTTCGTGGGCGGCAACAAATAGCGCCCTCTCGTCATTATCTTCTTCTCCAGTCCATCCTATGTCCACTGCAGGACGAAGGCATCTTTTAAAGGGTCCCTCACTAGGTATGGCCATTTGAGCCGACAAACGCATTACATACATTGCGGGCTCACGATCACGCCAGCCAAGAACCGCATCGAAGGTGCTCATATTTGAAACTGAGTGTCGACGTACTCTTGCGGACGGGGTGTTACACATTACTAACTCGCTATCATGGTCTGACCACATTAACCACGTCACATCCAAGTCTAATCGCATGCTCGGTTACTTAAAACGAAACTTTCCTGTTGCGCCGACTTTTTAAAGAAACAGCTGTACATCACCTACATCCGTCCTCTACTGGAGTACGCCGCATGTGTATGGGATCCCGGCCACATAACACTCGTTAACAAATTAGAGGCAATCCAAAACCGGTCGTCACGTTTCATTCTTTGCAGCTATAATCGAACATCTAGTGTAACTGCCATGAAGATCAGGCTTAATCTCCCTCCACTTGTCATGCGCAGAAAAATCGCTCGCCTTTGCGCGTTCCAAAAAATATACTATCACAATCACGTTCTAAAATCGCGCTTATTACAGCCTGCATCTTTCATATCATCCCGCATAGATCACCCCACAAAGTGCATATCCCTCGAAGTAACACCGTCACCTTTTCCCAGTCTTTCCTTCCTAACACATGTCGCGACTGGAATCTTCTGTCAGCATCAACCGCCAGTATTACTGAACCTGACGCGTTCCGTCAGGCCTTGACATCTTCCATGTAAAATGCATTACATGTTGCGCACGCGATAGTACCTCATTGTATTCGTAACTTGTATTTCACACCGCATTTTTTTCTCGTTTTCTTATTATTGAATCTTTTGCACCTTTTGTGCGTTGGCTGGCTTATTACGTGTATGTTTTGCTTTTTGCCCGTTTCGCTTTTGCCCGTTTTTGTTTGTTTTGCTTTTGCCCGTTTCGCTTTTGCTCGTTTTCTTATTATTGAATCTTTTGTACTTTTTGTGCGTTGGCTGACTTATTACGTGTATGTTTTGCTTTTTGCCCCTCCCCTCTACAATGCTGTAAAGCCCTGAGGGTAAAAGAAAGAAAGAAAGAAAGAAAGAAAGAAAGAAAGAAAGATACCTCTCTTCTCGAAAGCATTACGCCCCAAATGATGGGCGGAGGCTTCGCACCGCCACGGCACACTGCGTCACCAGAAAACGCCTCTGCGTCACTAAAAACCGTTGCACATGACACGCATCGAGAGCGCGTATCCGCAGCCCTAACTAACCGCGAGTTGCCCAATCAGGAGGCGGCGCTCCGGCGGCTCGCTCCTCGGAGGCAAGTACCAACTGCGGGCACAACAGCGCACGTTTTTTTTTTTTGTCTTTCTGTTGCTCCGCCCAGCAGAATCAGCATGTAGCGAGGGTCTCGTAATGACAGTGACCCTCGCCTCCTCAAATCATGGCTTCGCGCCGCTTCAAACCCTCTGCTATTAATGGACCAGCTTGAAAAAAAAATTGCTCTGTAATGTTCTCTACGGGGAACTTAGAACCTCCAGTGTATAACCGAAATTTGCCTTACGGCTTGGTAAGACGTCCTTCAACAATAGGTCGATACTGTGGGCGCTATATACCGTCGTCAAGCAGAAGGTGATTTCACGTAATCTTTTCTCCGGCCTCTAACGAAGTGCCTATCGTTTTATTTCAGTGTCCTGTAATACCACCGTTGATGTGCGGTGGCCGCAACGTCCCGAGATCGCTATTGACCTCACCAGTCCCGTTGGACGCGTCCATGGCGACGCTGTGCTTTCTTGTAACTTTCACTGATCATTGTTCTGATGAAACGGACGAATGTTTCTCATAGCAAATGACGCTGGTATTTTCAGTAGGAGCGTGCGTGGTGCGGAAAGCCACGCTAGCGCGCGTAATGACCTTGGACATTTTCTCTTAGCTTTTTAATGCATTCCCGCCCCCTTAGTGACGACAAGCACGCGGCCAGAGCCACTGCGGCGTCCTGGTGCCATCCGACGGAATCCGCGGGAACTGCACACAGGACTCAGGGAATTGTCGTTCCCCGCACATTTCGTAGTTCGTGCCAGTGAAGACGTGCGTTTGTTTTGAAAAAAAGAGAGCGGGCGTTTTGCAGATGTATTTTGAAACATGGTTGTAATACCCTGCTGCATCAAGCACAAAAATATTCCGCTAGCTTGTTCGCAGGAGCTTGCACGATTGGTGCGCGATGTTTTCTTGCTGTGTTGTAGAAAACGTTGCAGAACCCTATTGAACCCTTCCTCTGGCTCTGGTTTGTTATTTCTTCTAGACTTAGCCTGTTTATTAGACCAGTCCGCCCCGTGCCTCATCTGTGAACGTCTTAGAATGAGCGTTTGAAGTGTGACTGCCTGCTAAATGTTTTGGACATTGCTTTTTGCCACGCAGGTCGAACAATCAGGTCATGGTTTTAGATTACAAGCGATTCAGTCCGGGAACGCCTATTGTCAAGGGGACATTGTGGCTCTACGAACAAATGCCGTGAGTAGTGTTGTTCCTTTTTTTTAATTCAACACTGCAGTCTCAAAGTAGTGTGGTGCAGAGTGTCTGTAAGTGGTCTAGGGAACTGGGCCTCTGGAGGAGGTAAAGGAGGGGATAACCTTATGCCCAGCCCTGCGAGCTTGTGGGGCTGGCGAAAGGCCCCCGTCTAGGCGACCCCAGGTGTTGCTGGATCATGTTGACGTCCTCGGCCCGTTGGATAGCGTAGAGTTGATGTTCGAGGGCGACGCTGAACAGCGCAGCCTTCTAGCCTGCGTGAAGGCGGTCGCTAGGCGCCATGTTCTCGTTATGGAATTATCAAATATCTGTCTTCCAATGGTCTTCCCAAGTAGTCAGTGCACCTTGTTAGTGATAAGAACGTACAGCCTGACAAATCCAGTCGAGGAGTAATTATGCCTGCACGACAATTCAGTCCAGCCGCTGTGCAATGTGCAATGCGGGGTGAACCACATGATTTGCCCCAATGAGTCGTACTCGGATTGGTAACATCCTACGACCACATTTAATGACACCATACAGCACTGCAAATTGCAACATTGTGCTTTGCTACCACCTCGTCAAAAGCTAACCAAAAGGCAGTCTTTCGAATAGCGGCAGTTAGAGATCAACACTTATCCAAATGGGGCCAGGTCACACCCGATTTACCGAGACATATGCAAGACAGATGAATGCCAGAACTGTGGTTCTGCAGCTACTCTGAGGCTCATAATACGCGAGTGTCGAGGGATAACAAGCAATAATAGCTATGCGGCGTCCAGCGATCGCCTCTGTGCGCGCTGGGAGACTGCGTTGCTTGGCTCTGCACTTGCACAGGGCTGTGCAGCGGGCCGAGGAAGACGTCAGGTCTCAAGAACCCATGACCGATCGCAAACAATTTTACTAAGGTTCTTTGACTGACTGATTGCTAGGTTATTAGTGTGCTTCGTTAAAATAAACTATATGTTCGATATGTTATTACAGGCGGCGCGTCTGTGTTTTCATTTCCGATATTTAAATTTCGGTATTCAGTTAGAGCATTCCACCCTCGGACACGCCGACTGTATAGCAATGGGCATGGATGGTCGACTCAGAGAGTACCAGGTCGCTGTGTGCGCTCCTGGACAGCTATATCCAAGAAAAAAAGTATCACAAAAAGACAACCGCGAGTGATAAGCTAGATGAAGCTAGAGTCTCTACATGTCCCGCTCTTTAAAGAAAAAAAAAGGATGTCTAGGGACTTTAATTGAAGCTAGGAAATCGAAACTAGGAAGCAGAGTGCCTGACATTCGGGCCGCACAGCTACTTCTTTTAACAGCGGTGCAGATAAGCGCCCCGTCGTGTCCGCCGCCCCCCATGTTCCCGATGTCCGCTGTCACGCAGAAGGAAAAAGCGGACCAGCTCTTCCCTTGGGCCCCGCCACGGTGGTCTAGTGGCTACGGTACTCGGCTGCTGATCCGAGGGTCGCGGGATCGAATGCCGGCGGCGGCGGCTGCATTTCGATGGAGGCGAAATGTTGAGGCCCGTATGCTGTGCGATGTCAGTGCACGTTAAAGAATCCCAGGTGGTCGAAATTTCCGAAGACCTCCACTACGGTATCTCTCATAACCAGAGCTGGTTTTGGGATGTAAAACCCCAGAAATCAATCAATCTTTCCCTTGGCCCTCCACTTACACTCTCGACCTCAGCCTGGACCCACTGCCTTTATCCTTGCCCTCAGCCCACTGATACATCACAGTGGTTATGCGAACGTGGACATAAAAAGCGATAAAATAAGAAAAAAAAAAGATAACACGAAGGAACAATTGGAGAGAGAAAAGTCTTGGGTTGGGAATTAGGGACGCACTACCCACACCCTTGCCCTCAGTGCGCTGACAGTGAGTGGCAGTGCGACATGGTAGCGATAGTGAAGAAAAACAAAGAGAAATGGAAAGCCTCGAGCTGCGCAGAAGGTAAAAGTGGACCAGCGCTTGTCCTCCACTACCCACACCGTAGCGCTCAGTCCGCTGCTACATGGCAGTGATAATGATGGTACTAGTGATCGTAATAATGAACTCGTAATAATGATCTCGTAATAATGAACTCGTATTAATGAACTCGTAAGTGATCGTAATAATGAACATTGGCTCAGTTCCGCTGTTTACTCACATATCGGAGGCGCGGAACTGGCCTTAGCTTCTTTTTCGCGATAAGGCGAAAGACTTATGCTTTTCGTGCGAGGGTAACCTTGTTAGAGTTGACCTCTTCGAAAGCCCGGTGTCGCCGCGGACGCTATAAGACATCTCACCTGAACATACGAAGCCCACAAGCGCGCCATTTCATGGCTAGGGGTCTAGAAAACATAATCAATAATTGCTGGAGTTATAGCGACAACAAGTTGGAATTGCTAATGCATCAATAATTTGTTATTCTCCGGGTCTGCGCTACATCCTGGTGTGCATCACGCTTGATAGAGTGTTCGAAGGTAGAATACGTCTGTCTTAAGTCGGTTCCGAGAGCAGGCTCAAAGAGACAAATCTTAGACTCTTCGTAGGGCAGCAATGAGGAGGCAGAGGCTGGCACAGCACACGAACATGTATTTGAACACACAGTTATCATCGTTATCATCATCAGCAGCCTATCCTTTGTCCACTGCAGGACGAAGGCGTCTCCCATTGCTCTCCATCCTTGCCTGTCCTGCACGACCTGATTCCACTTGATGCCAGCAAATTTCTTAATTTCGTTCCCCCATATCTTACTCCCTGTCGTCCATGGCCGCGCTTACCATCGTTTATTATGTCGGTGACCGCCATCTGTTCTCTGACCTACTCTGTTCTCTGACCTACTAATGTAACGCCTATCATTTTTCGTTCCATCGCCCGCTGCGTGGTTCTTAACTTCCTCTCGAGCTTCTTTGTAATTCTCCAAGCTTCTGCCTCGTATGTCAGTACTGGCAAAATGCAGTAGTTATATAATTTCCGCTTGAGTGATAGCGGTAGGTTTCTGTTCATGAGTTTGGAATGTCTCCCGTATGCGAGCCGCCCCATGTTTATTCTACGGTGTATTTCTTTTGCATTGGTTGGTTCAAGGCTATTGGGGCGCGGCAAGGCTATTGTCTTACGACGTCATTTTCAGCGAAGAAAGCACATATGCGGCCACTTGGTTGGGTCGCACCCACGTACACATGCACACGCACTAGCCACGTGGGTATCGTTAACTAAGACACAATCGTTCCCCACTGCCGTTCTTGTCGCGGGCATTCCTGTAGCCGTCCGGGTCTTTCTCTGGGCGCCCGACGGGTTCCTCGTCAAGCCCATGCCTCGAAAGCGGAGCGCTCAAGAAATAATAAAGCAACGGCAACAAGAAAAGTGAAAGAAATTGAAGAAAGCCTGCGCTCGTTTACGCAAGCGACTTGTACGGCTTCCACGCTTGGAGAAGGTGAACCTAGCTGAACGATATCAACGGGCTGCAAAGAGGGTACGAGGCAAACGTATACGGCGAAAAATTTCTACGAAGGCTCGATGAAAGCTTCATCCCGGCCGCGGCGGTTGCATTTCGATGGAGGCGAAATGTTGTGGCCCCTGTACCGTGCGATATCAGTGAACGTTATAGAACCCCAGTGGTCCAAATTTCCGGAGCCCTCCACTGCGGCGTCTCTCATAATCGTAGCTGGTTTTGGGACGTAAAACCCCAGAAATCAATCATTCAGTCGATGAAAGCTTAGGTGACGATGGAATGAAAGACTTCTCTGTAGTAGAACATGTGAAACCTCTCCTCAGAATTGTAGACTTTAGAGGTTTTTCAAAGGTGTACGCGACACGCACCACATCCCGGATGTATTTTGGTGGTGGCTGGATGTGCCTTCCGTGGGAGCGTTCCAGACGCTGAAGAAAGCAAGAAACACTGGAGAGACGGCGTGCCGCCGCCTCATGGCGAAGACATTTGAAGGAAAGCGGCAACTCGGAAGACGCGCGTTAAAACCAAAGCGTGGCATAACGACGCCAAGGAAAGTCCAGTCCCGGCCGCGGCGGTCGCATTTTTGATGGAGGCGAAAGTGCTAGAGACCCGTGTACTACGCGTTGTCAATGCACATTAAAGAACCCTAGGTGGTCAGGATTTCCGGAACTCTCCACTACGGCCTTTTCTCTATTTTCTACCTCTTTCAGGCCCTTTCTGGAACCCCCACGGGCGCTCAGCCCTGCTACCTGACATGGACTGCAGAGATTAGCGTCCTTTGCTTAACCGAGCCACAGTCATCATAATCATAATTGAGGACTCGCCACTTGTTGGTTTAGTGGGCTTTGCCTTCTTCGATGGTCTTCTCAACATTTAGGTATCGCAGCGAAACCTCTCGGAATCATTATTTTGTTGCAGTGTTTCTCACAGTTACGAACGCATAACTATGGAACGTCGCTTAAGACGAATCGTTTAACTCCAAGAGAATATTTCTTGTGGGCATTTGTTCTTTTTTTCTCATTTACAGGGGAATTACGCAGGCTGCAGACGTGAGTGATCTGCTCAGGGAGAAAAGGTACTGGGCCAGCTACAATGTTGCGTGAGTGCACTTCCCTCTCTATTCGCTCTCTCGGAACAAGTCCTGATGTTTGACGTGTGAATCTTTCTATTTCCAACCAAGTTTTGGTCTCCATGATACGTGAGGAGCTATAATACTTAGTTCATGTGTTTGCAGGAGCCTCCTTGAGTGATTGGCAGCGTTTCGTGAATATGTTGAAAAAGTGTTGCAGACTGCCTTTAACTGCCAACACACACGTAAAGCGTAACTAATAACTGCACGAACTCCGCTTTGCTTCGTTTTTTTTTCTTTTGCTCACATTTCTGGAATGCCGTTCCGTCGTCTGAGAGCCGCAATCACGTGCACGCGGAGAGAAAGAAAGCTACGGTTTCTGGACATGGCATGGTGCATTCATGCACCGGTCAACACGGGATCGTGTGACCGAGATCCGCGAAGCACCAGCGCATCTGTAGAGAGAGAGAGAGAGAGATTCTTTATTTACAAAGAAGAGAAAAGCCCAGGATAGTAACTGTCTCTCGTCGAGGAGGACACCTCAACAGTCCTGTGCGGGGAATGGGGGACTAAAGCAGAGAAAGAAAGATACAGTAGAGCTTAGAAGAGGGAGACACGGGCGTAGGCACCACACTGTACAAGGCACAGGCACACATCAAGCTCGACACTTAAAACACTTAAAAGACACTTAAGTGTCTTTTAAGTGTCTTAAGTGTCTTTTAAGGAGCGCAAAGCCTGATATGGCGCCTCTGTTGCTTTGTGCTCCGGCGCCGTAGCAGACACTTAAAACACTTAAAAGAAAAGACACTTAAGTGTCTTTTAAGTGTCTTAAGTGTCTTTTAAGGAGCGCAAAGCCTGTTATGGCGCCTCTGTTGCTTTGTGCTCCAGCGCCGTAGCAGACACTTAAAACACTTAAAAGACACTTAAGAGTCTTTTAAGTGTCTTAAGTTTCTTTTAAGGAGCGCAAAGCTTGTTATGGCGCCTCTGTTGCTTTGTGCTCCGGCGCCGTAGCAGACACTTAAGACACTTAAAAGACACTTTAAGTGTCGAGCTTGATGTGTACCTGTGTCTTGTACAGTGTGGTACCTACGCCCGTGTCTCCCTCTTCTAAGTTCTACTTTATCTTTCTTTCTCTGCTTTAGTCCCCCATCCCACGCACAGGACGGTTGAGGTGTGCTCCTCGACGAGAGACGAGGGATCCCCCCTGGGTCCCTGTGCGCATGCGCATGGCCTGCGGCGCTTTATTTGAACGTGCGGCCACGCTTCTCGGAGCTCGGCCGCACGCTCGCGTATTCACCGTCGAAGTGGCCAGCCCTGCACCTGTCGGCACCACGCAGCCTGCGTCTGAGCTCCCGTCGCCGTTCTTTGTCGTGGCCAAATAAGCGCTGTACTTCATCTGGTCAAGCGTGTTCTTAAGTGCCACCTTTGACTGGAAGGCTAGTTTTTGTGGACGTTATCATACCAGTAAATTGCTAAGTATAAATAATTGATGCGTGCGTTGTCAACTGCTGATTGAAGAGCACAATGTGACCCAAGCGGAAAGTGCCAAGTATAAGCGGCGTGTGTTGACGCTAAAATGTGGCGTACTTGGGCTGCTGCCTTTACCGTAAGTAGGTGAGTACAGCGACTAATTTTAGTAGGGAATTGCAGCCTAGTAGTAGCCCAGTAGTAGCCTTCCAATTCCCCGAGGTTTAGAACAAATCTAGGTAGCAGGAAAATTATTGTTTTGATCGGACATGCTTTCAACTTGTACGTAGTTATTTTGGGGATATTTACTGTTGCATTATATTTTTTCCTTCGTTATTTCAGCTACTTCCCCGAAATCTTTGAGGTTTCCGGTCAGCTGGAAAATGTGAGAAAGCACGGCGACCTCTTCACTTATGAAGACAGCCCACGCGCAAAGATGTTCAAGAGAGACCAGGCCAAACTGACTGACTTGGACAAGGTTATTACTTACATGAGGTATGAATGTACTAATTAGAGCTTTGTCAGTGGCGTACCGGCTCCGTGTTTCTTTTTTTTTTTTTTTTACGCCCGGAGGTTGACGGCGTGGGTGACAACTGACGTCTTATCAGCCCCAAATAGGAGTGAGATGCCATGCCTCGGGGACTCCCCACCGTTGCTTCGTGGGGGATTCGGAGGCAAGGCCCTCCAGTTCCGATTTCGGCGATGCGCACTAGTGGCGGTTTTCGTTACATGAAAAATGTCCCTTACAACGGCACTGCCATTAATGTGTCAATTTGGTTTCAAATTCTTGCGTGTCAGCGTTCAGTAACCATGTTCCAAATGTCTTGGCCTGATGATTCACGGGATACGATTGCGCTCCTTGAGGTAGACATGTACGCTTGCGTGCTGACGGGATGCAATGACATCTTCTACTTTACGCAGGTACAATGACTACCAGCACGATCCTCTGTCGCGCTGCAACTGCACGCCGCCTTACAATCCTGTGTACGCCATCTCTGCGCGCTATGACCTACTAGATCCCGAGGGGCAGTACGACACACCGGGAATGGATTGGTTTGCTCTTGGAGGTATTGACAACAAGGTAACTGAGATGCTTCCTGAGAGCGTTCTGTTCTTCTGGGCCGATGCTGCTTTCCGACGTTTCATTGGCGCGACGTGTTTTGTAGTACGCTTTTGTATCAATCCCGTACGCTAACAACAACAACAAAAATAAAAGATATTGGTGGCCGAGCTGCTGCATCTAACGCAAGATAACTTGTGTATAGGAATATTTAAAACAAAAAGGTCACATAAAATCCGTAAGTACCACTTAGGCATATATATGTATCGACATGAAAATATATAAAATGAAAGTGTATAAGAGCTTCGATTCCTTGATGGATGCCTCTTGTGCATTCCGTAAATTGCAGTCAGCACTCAGCGGATCGCGAAGGAATTGTGCAGTAGGCCCTGACCTTGTCAGCATTCAGATGATCGCGAGCCTGCCGAAGCCACGGGAACATGGCTTCCTGGCTCTCTTCAATGCCGTGTTGAGCACAGGAGATATTGACGAGAGTTGAAAGCTGAGCGTCCGGTGACTATTTTAAAGCCCTAAAGATACGCTACTTGCCTAACCTCGTATCGCCCGCAGCCGCTGAGATCCTCGTTAGCGAAAGTCATGGATAATCCAGCCCACAGCAGGCCGAATTGGTTTGTGGAGCTGAATAGGAAACTTCCATCGAGCATGACTGGATTTAGGCGGCAACTGTGCGCTCGAGGCAATGTTTGAGATCTCGTAAGCCATACTGAACACCACCGAGAAGACGGCTTGCTGTTTGCGTCGCAATAAATACATCCGTTGCCTGTGGGCGATATTGGACAGCAAGATCTCATCGCGCAAAATTGTACCCCATTTCTCGGAAGCATCAGCTGAACGACTGCACGCCCCTGAAGCCAATCGCCGCCATACGCTGAAGCAGCCACCCAAAGTCTATAGCCGCATTAAACTCCACCGTAGTGGGCAGCTGGATACTTTGCCAGCTGCCAATGACGCGTTCATCAGACCCAATATGAAAAATATGAATGATTAGAGGTTCTACACAGAAAAGGTATTCGCTTGTTCTTAGGGGTACGACATGTGGTCCCAAAGAATAAAGTCTTATTCGAGGCCCAATTGATACCATTAGGTCTTCTAGTCTCCTAAGAATTATTGACCTAACTACTACGCTTGAGGGACTCCTTACCTGGGAAAGCCCTATTCAGAAGACTCAGCTATAGACACGGGTCTCACATGTATGCCGCCCTCAATATTTTAGAGTTGCTTGGTGATAACAGCACCAATAGAAAGAGATGAAGTGAACCGCCTTTTATGGTCGAAGCCACATCCACTGAGCTTCGCATTCACGGGCTGCGATGCGAGTGATCAGCACCTATTTCTGAAGCGTGCTACTTAGTGCTTGATTTGTATGTTAAATGCAACCATCTGTGCGTGAACACGGACGAATCCGTTAGTGTGGACACAAACAGCTTCGCTGCGGCGTACAGAACTCGATCTGTTGTTTCTGCATGGTCTGGCAGTCTGCACAACTCTCTAGGACGGTTGTAGAGAGTACAGCCGTTGCTGCTGCACTTCACAAGCAGAAGAATGGACCCACAAGAAGCCGTCAGTCTCTCGGCCTCTAAGTCGACAGTTCTGCAGCTCTCTCGTGGAAGACCTCCGAGCACTGTTCTGCCGACACTCGCCAGAATCGCTGAACCAAAAAGCTTCCAAACAAGAAATTAAGACAACGTTCCAGTCGATACCTTCGTAGGCTGGTGTCAGCGGCAAAGAAAGAGTAGATGGCCTAGCCAACGTAGCACTTTCAAGGCCACCGGTGATAAATGCTCCAGTTAATCAGCATTATCTAAAAGAAACTATCCGAGACCACTTCTGCTCTTTATGGAAGCCGCCACATCAGCCTTATGTGACAAGAGGACTTAGCCGCAGGTAGTCAAGCCGGCTGTACAAAGTTAGAACAGGGTCAGCATGCACTTCTGAATGGTTCTTTCAAAATGAGGGGTGTTGCTTTACTATTGTGCATGGAGTAGAGTGAAGTCGCAGGCACTGACCGCTATTCTACTCCTGCAAGTGCCTTCGCCGAGACAGGAGCAGAGCCATGGGGGCATGAAAAAGTCGAGGTTCTGCCTTGCCTGCAACGAACTGATTGCATGTGTGGAAGGTGCGTGGACGGTTCGCGAGGCGGTCTGCTTTTTCTTTAACATTTCTGCAAGAGAAAGACTTGAGTGACACATGGTCACGCAGACAGAGACGCTCGGGCGGAGCAATTGCCGGCAAGGTCTGTCAGGCTAACACCACAATAACCACTGCCACCACCACCAGTGGACAATAGCGGCGTCTTACCGGTACTACCCTGCGGGAGTAGAAACCTTGAGGCTCACCGTAAGGGTTCGAGGGTGATCTGAGGACAATGCAGCAAACATAAATTAGAGATGTAATGTTAAGGTATCAGAACAGGGCCGATTGGATCAGGCCGCGAACGCGTGAATAATAACATTAATGACATAGGTATACGTGGCGAGGGTCGGAAGGAAGTTAGATCGACAGATCGAGACATGTGCGGGGATAACGTAGCACAGGACGCAAACAGGATTGAAAATACAAGCTTCAGCACACCCGTGCAAATGCACAGTGCCGTTCCGAAGACGAACCTGAAATCTACCAACTTTGCGGCTGCAGGCGTATTGCTGTTAGCTCCAGGTACACAGTTACAGGGAAGAGCCTAGCTTCAAAGATCAACACCTTTACTGAAGGATGCCTTCAAGAGTGGGCGTGTGGACGATGTTGTTCATGTCTTCTTGAAGCAGAAGAACAAAGCGAGAAATGATAAACTACAGCCTAATGAAAACCTAAACACGTAATAGCTCGGGCTGTGATTTCAGTACACCAAGAAGGCGTTACTGTAAACTAAAATAATTTCACAATTTTGAAAGGAGGCGCTAATCTTAACAAATGTTTTATGGAAAGGCGATGCAAACGTGGCCAAATTGCAATATAATTTTCGCAAACGGACCCTGAGGCACCTTTATGAGATAGCCTGGAAACAGTGTCTAAGCTAGGTCTATCAGCGTGGAAGACGGCCGTTCGCTTGAGAAATCGTCACCCTTTTAGCTTTGACATGTTGCGCTGAAAGTCTGCGCGATAGGCCACAGAGGAGAGAAGTTAGCTCTTAATACCGTAAACCCGGAACACATATACATTTCTTTCTTATAACGCAACCGTTGCGCACTCCCACGTAAGGCGCTATGATTGTCAATGGCATGCATGAGTGGCGCTGCCTCAGGTCTCACTGTGACGCTATACAACTGCCAAGTTTGGGCATTTCTAAGGCCTGTGTAGTGTCACAAACGCCGGTACTGATGATTTCGAACGCGCTACAAAATTGCCCAACGGAGACTAGTTGACGCCTCTTTTGGAGGAAATTTGCCTACAAAGACGAGAAAGCACCCGTAATCCTAATTGGAAAGTTTACCTAATAACAAGGTATGATGGACACTATCAAAAGGCTTGCTGCAATCAAGAAAGAGCGCACATGGCAACCTCGTTGTTATCGAACGCTGCATTCAAATTATCGGAGATGTCTTCCAAAAGTGCTTGAGTGTTTTTCCCTTGCCGAAAGCCATACTGACAGGGTGATAAAATGTTCTATCAAGCAAGCTTGTCATCGTTAACAAAAAACGTTTTTCTAATATTTGAGATATCGAAGGCAGAGTTGACACCAGATGATAATTTTTAATTTTATCGCGCTCATCGCTTTTGTGTAGAGGTATAACTATTGCTGTTTTTCAAGTTTATAGAGATATACCCACTAGAAATAATGCGATTTAGTAGCGCTAGCAGATCTTCATCGGTGTATTCAAATGTACGGCGCAAGTCATTTATAGGAATGCCATCGAGACTAGCACATTTGTTACACATTAAACTGAAAACGATAGATCGTAGGTTCTCTTTCGAAATTGAAGGCAGATAAGCCGAATCGCTAACATTGTGATGTAAAGTGCATGAGCTTGTCTGGGAGTTTGTATCCATAATTGCGTGAAGAAAAAAAAAGATGTAAGGAGATGCTCTCTGCAGCATCGAATGCTCCTGCGCTTTCACAACTGGCTCTGTCGTACCCTTGTGCGTCTTATAAGTTCGCGAACCTAGCTTCTATTACGCGCGTATGCAACAACCACACTGTGTGTCGCCGGGTACAATATGAGTGCTAGTAGGATATCACCAGTATGATGTATGATAAACAACAGCCTTGAGCCGGCACAGCCGTGTCTGGTGAGCACAGTGCGCGTAGGCGCATGCTCAGAGTGGCGCCCTTGGCGGCAGTTTCCTGTCCCTGTATGAGACAGTGGGCGGAGTACTTGAAGTCATGTGGTGTTACATTATTCCTGCTTAGGAATAAAGTAAGGCCACGCCTGGAGCGTAGGCTGGCGGCAGACTCCGACTGCGCAGGAGCACGTTCATCAGCTTTTCGCAGAGCCTCGGACAATTCGGCCAAGAGCTAGTTGCGTTCAACAAAAACCACGCTGGCAGACATGTCCACGCTCCACAAGCAGGAACAAAGTACTACGGCTGCGCGCTGGTCATGCTGCAGCTCTGCACCGTGAAAGGATCCTGCATCCAATGCGTTGCTGTCGCATTGACTGTTTCGTCCCTTATGTCGAAACTCTTGAAGTGAGTCGCTGCGTTTTCTACGTTGGGTAGTATCTCTCTTGTATTTCAGATGAAACCTTCTTTTCATTGTAATCGTGCGCATTGTCATGTCCGCGCGCAGGTGACCAACAGCGAACTTTTCGCGTCAATGGAGCTTGTCGCCGTGGGTGGGCCCACGTGGAAGACGCAGCCTGTATTTCAGTGGAGCACCAGCGGCCTGCAAGACGTTCATGTCGGCCATCCAGACAGGTGGCAGTTCAGACCGGTTCACTACAAGTGGAAAAGTGAGTGACGAACAGCAAATAACTGAGCCTGGAGAGTGGCTTTGTGGTTCGCATTTCATCCCCATCGCGGAAATAACTGTAGATGTACAGTCAATCATCATACGTTTCACAGATAACATAATGATTAATACACTGGGCCCTTTTACGAAATCTACTTTCGAAACGACGCCCTGTGGACTCACCGCAGCTGCGCCACTGCCATCACTCTCAATAAACCGACATGCAGTGGTTAAATAAGCGTTTTTCCGAGTTCGTATTTTTACTGGACGGGGACCACGATGCACTCAAATGCGACGCAATATTGGGGTACTATCTGTTGGCTGTGGCCCTTTTAAATGGGCCCTTCCACATCTTTTTCACGAAGTGAGACTATGGTGCCGATCAGTCATAGAGGCTCCTATGAACTCGTGAGTCAAAGATTGTTGCACAACACGCACCTTGAAGTTAAGTAAGGCGGTTTTAAATACAGCTGGATTGATCGATCTCTCGGGTTTTACGCCCCAATACCACGATTTCATTATGAGAGACGCCGCATTGGAGGACTCCGGAAATTTCGATCACCTGGGACTCTTTAACGTGCTCTGATCAAATACAGCTAGGGAGGGGTTCGTCTTCTTTCATCAAATTGGAGCACCGGAGGCCCCGACTACTCCTTGAGGCTGTAGTTCCATTGGTCTATCTTGTGATAGTGGAAAGGTCCTCTGCAATGCTTCATTTTGTTTTGCGTTCAACCATTAGAGACAGTATATGTATCCGTGTTTAACAAGACCGAGCAAAGTGAAGCGGCGTTGTCGGTGCTTCCAGTGACGTAATTTGTTGAAAGAAGAGCAAGCGATTTCCAGCTGTTCTTCAAAGCGAACTCCCAATGCCCTGGTGCTGTAGCTCGATAATACTTGAATGAGACTACCACAGGAGCCTCAGTTACTGACGGGCATCGTTCTCTGGCTATGTCCGGGTAGACTTTAAGGGCCGTTTTAATTTAGGCACGAGTAAGTTTCCAAAATTTCATTAATGAAGAGAAGCGTATGAGTAAGCGCCTACGTATCTTGCACGGCAGGATAGCAAGTTGGGCAAATCACTTGGTGTTCATCTTGGGAAAAAAAGGAACGCGACAGCTGATACATGGACAGAGAAGAAAACGACACAGAAGCTAACTGACGTCTAGGCGAATATATAACAACAAATGAGGGAACATATATTAACAAAACAGAAGCAAGAAAACTAAATATAGCATGTGAAAAACAAGAACCTTATCTCGGCGGCCATAGAATCGTGTCCTTTGTGTTACGCGTTAACTCACGCATCTACTGTTGGGCCTTATAGAAACATTTCAGTGATTTCTCATGTGTGCTAATCCCCCTGTTTGTATTAAACGGCCACTAGCTTCAGTTCTGGCTCACCGCTGCACGATATACAATGGGCGACCAAATGTGGAAGGAAACGGTCCCTCTGCGGGACAGCCCATGTCCATGTAGTTCAGGCAGCGTGCCGTTTGGGCTACGTGTTCATGACTCTATGAAAGTAGAAGCACGTGTACCACGGCAGTTGCAGAGGACAAATAAGGGTACACGTGACTAATGTCGCACATGTTCCCTTCCCCGAGCAAGCGAAACGAGGCACTGTCTACTTCGTTTCTCCGTGCTTCCCTCCTTTTTTTCCATATTTCCCTGTCTCCTGCTTCTTTTAACAATTTTCCTTTGTTTTGAAAATACATGTAGTTGTGAGCCAGGGCTTGTGTCGTTTTCTTGTCTGTCAGTGTCTAATCTGTCGAGCTATGTCTTTGTCAGGATGCGAATCTGGCGATGCAAGACCTGCCTGCAACAAACAAAGCACCCACCCTCGTCCTAGAGGGTTCAGGTGGACGAGGAAAAAAATGGATCCATAAATTCGCGCTAGTCATTCGGCTCGAAAGAACCCAGGCAAAAGGACTGGCCTTTGATGAATCCGTCTTTTCTCTCTAGGTCTAACATCTGTGTAATCTCTCTCTTTTCTCCTAAGACTAACATGCAGCGGTAGTTGTCCACACCTGTGTAAAGTACAGCAAGCCTAAGAATTTTTCAAAATCATGCCGTAGTAGCAGGGTTGCAGACGTGTGCGAATATGTCGACAAAGCAGCCACCAATCCTCGCCTCTGTCGCACCAGCCGCTTTCTTGCTGCTCCACTGAGCTCCACGTGAATAGTACGTCGTCAGCAAGAGCGTCATGTTTGGGGCGTCGAACGGGCACCGTTCTACTTGATAGGGATCATTCAATAAATTTTACGTGCGAAAACTACAAACTGTTTTTGAAGCACGCCGCATAGCGCAAGGCTCCCTGTAATTTTGACACCGCGACATTATTTAGGTGCACCAAAATTGAAGTACAGTCGTGTGTTTGTACTTCGCCGCCATCTAAATGCAGCCACCGTGGCCAAGATTCGAGTACGCGACAGCGAGCTTCGCAAGCGAACACTCTAGCCGCTATCCTGCAACGGCGGGTGCTGTACTCGCATCACAGCCGACGGATGTTTCTCAAAGCGGGACGTGTTGTTGTGTACTGTACGTCCGTATAGGCGAATCTTTAAACACATTCTTGCCAACATATGTGGCGGCGTCCGCGAGCAGCGTCCGCGAGCACGGCAAACAGTCTTTAGCCTGAGATATTAACAGTTCCTGTTGCATAAAGCGTAGCGGATGCAACTATTCGCGCAAGAGATCGTGAGCGCGTCGAGTAGCCATCGCGTTTGCAAGCTCAGGATGATCATACATTTGTTGAGGGGCCCTTCGAAGTAGGATATTTAATGGAGATTGTATTTGTTACATATCTGAGGCATACGTTCTCTAACCTCACTGCATGCTGAGAAAATGCCACTAAATGTTGTAGTGATCTAATGAAAGTTGAGTATTGAAGAATGAGAGTTGAAGCAACGCAATGGAAGAAACGTCTATCGCTGCACATCGAAATAGGTATCTAAACTGTACTGTAGGAATAGGAGTTCGAAAATTCGCTTGCATGGATAGTAAGAATATTGGTAAGACACGCTAGTTTTGTTTAGCACTCTGATGTAATTTGTGGATCTGACACTGGAAATATCAGTATGAATGTCATACATAATACTGTTTCGAAACATGGGGCGTTCAAAGTGAAGTTACTGAGTTCCATGTGCTCTCAACTTGATTGCATAGCAGAAAAGAGGTGCCTGCTAGGCTGTCCTATGTAAAGCTTCTAGTACAAATTTAAAAATGTGACCTTCCATTGTGACCTGTTTGTGACCAATGTGACCTGCTCTTTCCATTTATTTGAAATACGCGACGCTCACTGCATTCTGCTTTAAATCTTGCCTTCCTTACATGCGAAACATTGCCTGAAGAAAGTCTGTCTGCCCATTTTTCGCTCATCGTCCACGTAGACCAGAGTTTGCCGTTAATGCGGCACATTAATTCGAACGCCTGGGGCATCTTTACTACAGCCGAATACCTCGTACACCTTCACCGACCTCTACACAAATGACTTTTATCTGAGAGCATTTAAAGATATATAGGCGTAAACCTACAGTTTCCACAGCCAGAATTCTGACCTGCATAACATTCCTCCTCACCGTCAGTTACCTTTTCCACCCCTTGTCTAATATACCCAGGGAACACGCTGACGTAGGCTTGATGTTGGTCTGAAGTCGGCGAATGTCGGCTCCAATATTGGGCCTAAGTCGGGAAATTTCTCTCGTGCTACATTTGTAGCGAGAGCTACATTGACCGTATTCTCGCCTGCGTGGCCAGTGGCTACACCGCGAGCTGAGCCGTTGCCTAGCAACCGCCGCGGCTGGCAGCGCGGCTCGGCGCGCCATCTGGCATGACGTCAGAGCAGGAGCTGGTGAAACCGCATTGCAACAACAACAGAGGAGGAGCCGGCGTTGCATCGTATGGATAGAAGGGGCGGCTCGAATCCCACCAAGCTGGACTTTGTCGGAGTCATTGAGACGGCTCCTTTCTACGTCACCGACCATCGGCCGTCTTTGTTGCAGCTGAGAAACAACAATGTTAAGGCTTTAAAAATAAATGCTTTACACTTTAAATAAAAATGTCTAAACATTAATGGGACTTTTACTTACCGATAGGTAACAAACTCAGACGTAGGAAGCTAAACGATAATGATGTAACCGTACAGAGATCCAAGCTAACAATAAATTACCCGCACCTCTAGCTATGCACGCCCAGGCATAACTGAGTTAAGGTACAGCCAATTTTTACCGCCGATCGTCCCGATGTTGGCCAGCCAGTATGGGTCTACTTTGGCAAAGCCAGCATGTGGTTGATTTGGTAAGCCAGCATGCGCGTACTTTGGATGGACGACGTTGGTCGACGTTTCAGCTATTCAGGCGTGTTCGGGCGTGATGTACGCGCATGCTGGCTTACCAAATCAACCACATGCTGGCTTTGCCAAAGTAGACCCATACTGGCTGGCCAACATCGGGACGATGGCGGTAAAAATTGGCTGTCGCTTAACTCAGTTATGCCTGGGCGTGCGCAGCTAGACGTGCGGGCTTCAGCATTGGATTTCTGGTGTTTTGGATGGCAAAACTTATTCGTTTCAATTTTCGAGAAACTTAACGGCCACTCAAGTGCTTTTACAGGTGGAGCAGCTGTAGTTTGGATAGATGTGCCTTTCAGACATACGCGAAGTCACTACCAACACAATAATAAATGGGTCCACCTAGTTCCTTTCTGTGTTTTCCATGAATGAGCTCTAAACAAAACAAATGAGATGAGAAGAGAGGTTTACAGAGCAAAGCAATATTTCATTTATTTTCAGGACTCTGCATTGCTAATATGCTACTCCTTCTGTTGAGCCGTCGTAGTGCAAAGCTTCGGCAAGGATGTAAACTGGCAGAAAAGGTGTGAAAAGTTAGCACAGAGTTAGAGCACATCATCACAATACTAGCATTTGGTAGTTGCATTAAGTATGCAACCACCAAAACTTGGCTTCATGCTGCTCTTTTAGATACCACAGGAAGAATAAAAAATATCAGTAGCGTTTCCTTTCTAAACCAGTTTTAAAAGGGGCACATTAGCTGAAGTAGGCACACTTTGTACTCTTACGCCTATTATGTTTTTCGCATATATTAGAAAGAAATAGGTGTAGGTGATAAGTACCATGAAGCGGTGATCGACAGTTGTTTTGAATGAAAAACATATATCGCTAAGTGAGCTTGTTCAAGCCTGCAAGCGGAAAGCTTTCACCTTTTGCAAGCTGTCCTCTGCTGCAGTGCCGTGAACAGCTTTGATCTCTGTGTATATACATCACCGATGACACAAAATATGCACACGTACACATACGCACACACAGAAACAAACCTACCTTCCATCTCTCACATAGCACACACCAAGGATGGTGTCTTTAGGCAAGGAAAAGTCCTTAAATCATCAGTGCAAGCTGCATTATAAACAGCTATCAGCTGAGGAACACCTTTCTCAGGCGGTTTTAAAAATGGCATTGCGTACCGAACATTCATGGGTGTACCTTGTAAACACAAAGCCAAAGCTGCAGACAGTTTAATTATTCACACCTAGAAATGCAGCAGCACTCCTATACCCCTCACTCCCCCCTCCATAACAAACAAACAAACGAAAAAGAAAACATAATTGGAATGCACCTATGCATAGTCCACGTGTCATGGGTGGTAGTCGTGCCATACATAGCTCTCCGCAAAACCACCAACGACGTTGTCCAGTGTTCTGTAAGCTCTTGGAAGCACGACACCTAAGAAATAAAATTCCTTTCCCCAATTTATGATCTTATAAATACAAAGCAATGCTGCTACAAGTTTTGCTCAGTATCACATCTTAACTGCGCACCCTGCACTGTTGTTATCACGCGGTTTTAAAAATACGTGCAGGAAAAAGTCTGTATAGAACCATCAGTCAAAACAAAATATCAAAATCAAAAGCAAAGATCATCAAGAAAGATGAAATAATGCGCAGTTTGCCCCCGAGGTTACCGTCGTCATTTTAATTCATGTTCCGCGCAGTGGACATGCGCACGGAAAATTAGTCACGAATTGAAACTTGAGAGTGCACGACATGGGAAAGAACGAGCCCCCCCCCTCCCCCCACCCTATTCCTCCAATAAACAAAAATAAAAAAGAGAAAAAGGAATCCAAAACGGCCGATCGCACTGTAGCGGTAATTGTCCATATGCGAATGCTCTGGTGAAAACAGGCACAAACTGAAAGTACGTTTTTAACAGAGAAATTAAATGGCTGCTAGTGGCTGGGTGTGACTTCTAACACCCAACCAAAATGTCGTAAGTAAAGAAAGAAAAAAAAACGATTGCCCAAACACGTCGCTGTTAAAGGGGCATTCTTTTAAAGTGTACTGATGCTTACTACGAGTGCGATGCGGCTGTGAGAATGTGAACCATAAAGTAAGATGGAAAGAGAAGAATGAGACAGCACGCCGAAAATCTACCCTGCGCTGCCACTGTGCTGTGTTCTTTGCGCAGGCCTGGGAGTTTTCTCCTATTACTAATAAATAAATTGCTAAATACAAGAAAAAGTGCATCTGTGCTGATATCAACGTCATTGTATCCTGTGAATTCCAATGACAAATTCTCAGTTGCCGTGCACGGAGTGCGGTCTAGCTCGATATATTCTGCCTTTTCTAGTTAGCACTCTATCTACATCTAGTCGACATCCAATGGCCCATGTGTAAGCGAATTCGAAAGGTATGCAAAGCACGCGCTGACGATGGTCGCACAAAAATTAATAAAGGAGAATGTACACCGACTCTCTCAACTCAGTGCACATATTTAGGAATTCATTTGCTGATTAGGGCAAAAGGTTCTGCGGAGTCCCACAAGCTGGAACAACATTTTCGCTCTCATAATTATAGCTAACTCTGTCTGTAAGGGAGGAGACAGCACGAAGGAGGGAACGCTAGTTAGTTGTCAGTTTAGCCGACGACTAGCCATTAAGTGTTTCCCACCCCGCCACGGTGATCTAGTGGCTACGGTACTGGGCTGCTGATCCGAGTGTCGCGGGATCGAATCCCGGCCGCGCCGGCTCCATTTCGATGGCGGCGAAATGTTGAGGCCCGTGTGGTGTGCGATGTCAGTGCACGTTAAAGAACCCCAGGTGGTCGAAATTTCCGGAGACCTCCACTGCGGCGTCTCTCTTAATCAGAGCTGGTTTTGAGACGTTAAACCCCACAAATCAATCAAATCAATCAAGTGTTTCCCCTAGCTGACCCTAAGCGAGCTACGATGCATGTGTTGGACTCTGCAGGAGGTAGATTGAAGAGAATGCACCGTTTCCAGAACGCGCTGGGAAAGCGTTGTTTAGGGGCACGTCGTCAACGTAATAAAACCGCGCAACAACACAGGACGAGCGCTCACTCACAACCAGTACTTTATTGAAACGGAACATATACCTATACACGAATAACCACGTGGGCTCATACACACTTTTCTACAACAAGCATAGAAACAAACATGCGAATGATCTACCACCAGGACCTCGCTATGAATTAATCGGTATGCCATTCTTGAACCAATTTTAACTCGTTTTCTGATGGTGAAACAGATGGGTGGCTAATGCACGAGTCCTGTTCTCTGTCCGATAAAGACTTGTGCATCTACTAATGAACTACCCTTTCTTGTCCTCTGTTGTAGAGCTCCTTTAATATGAATCATAACCAACTCGCCGAACTGCCAATTCATTTAAACGTCGACAACAAAAGCTTCATTTAGGAGGGTTGGTTCATAGTGTAACCGTGCAATAACCTATGAAGAAACGTGGGAAGAGGAGAGCGCTGTTATTCAGATGTTTTTTGTTCAGTGGATGCGTGCTGCTTTCATATACCATGGAATGCGCAGATCTTATGCACACGGACCTTGCCTGATTACGTACACTTTAATGAAACTGATCAAGAAAGTCCTCCGTCCGTAACGTTTATGAGCTAGTCTGTGGCCTTCCATATGAAAACACGTTGGCAATTCTTTTTTTTTCCTTTTGTTTCTTTCGCAAACGGCGTGGTCTTCAACGCAACATTTTATGTGAATTCGGTGTAATGCAAAGTGCTTCATATATTTCATGGTGTATAAGAACAGCCAATATCACCAGAATATATAAGAGCGGATAAGCTGCTGTGTGCTCGTTACATGACCGAAATTGGCGGCCACAGTGTCGGTGCCTGTAACCGCTATCAACCTCAGTGTAAAAAAAAAACAAACCAGAATCCATGCCTGTGCGGATCCAGCTTAGTAGGTGGGGGGCCACCACAATCCTCCCATACTCTCAACGCTTGGCAGAGCGCCTTGAATTCTCACCCAGGCCTCTGACATGGCAGAAGAGGTAGCGACGTCCACCCCTGGTTGAGAAAACCACAGATGCAGATTGGTAATAGTGTCTTTCAGGCCATGATGTTGTCACGTTTTAACGTAACAGAGGATGTCAGACAGCCCAACTGCTAATAGGACCAGCAGGCTTAAACATTCTTCGTCTTGTTCACCTGGCAATGTATGGCTCACGCCCACTGTGGGGTGCTAAAATTGCGTGAATTGGGTGCTAAAAAATTTAGAACTTACGGAATGCAGTAATCTACACGGAGAAAATGCCAAGAAAAGGTCATGAAAAAGCCAAGAAAGTGCAATATAGGGAGGAAAGAAGACACTCTAATGATTCACATAATGATAATATATCAAATAAAAGATGACTAAAATTTGTATTGAACGTTACAGCGCACGGTATATCGTCGCTTTTCGTCTTCCTCTGCGTCTTCACTTTTTTCCCACTTTGGCACATAGAGTATGACCAGTAGCACTTCTGGGAAGAGCAGGATAAAGTTGACTGTAGCATTACCACCCTCCTATAAAGCATCGTCCCGATGCTTCGCGACACGAACAAGGAATAGGAAGAAAATCGACACAAACATTCATGGCGCATCACTCACGTAAGGTGACATAAGCGGGCTGGATGAAACGTCGACGACGTCAATCTGCTGCCTACAACAGGATCGGCGAGCGGTGTCTTCGAGAACTTCGTAGGCGTCCTCGCTGAGGCAACAGAGTACTCTGTAGGGACTGAAGTGGCGATGAAGTCGCTTTTCCGAACGACCCCGTTTGCGTATAGGAATCCACAGCCACACTTGGTCGCCTGGTTTGATAAAGAACCTCGCGATGTCGAGCGTTGTATCATAGCGTGTCTGCGAATCGTTGGTGCAGAATTCGTTCGGTGGCAAGCTTGCGAGTGGAGTCCGCAAGCCGAACGAATTTTTATGTGCCTACGGAAATGGGAGATGGTCAGGGTCAATGCACGGCATCCAGCTTGGTGTTGGCTTCCCGGCCGTGAAGCAACTGGAAGTGCGTGACTCCTGTTGTCGGCCGTGCTGTATGCGAACGTGATGCATAGCACTATGTCGTCCCAGTTTATACGATCCCGGTCAACGCTACCACTGGCGCTTCATGGCGGAGGAGGACGTTGTTCATGCAAAACTGGGCAGTCTCATTGGCAGTGCCTCGATGTAGAGCTTCCGTTTCGTGGTATGTCATCAGATAATCCGTAGCGACTGCGATCCAGAGGTTGTCATCATGAATCTTCGGCAAGGAGAGAAGCGAGTCGATGCCGATTTGTTGGGAGGGCTGTATCGGTGGGGCAAGCTGGAGGTCGTGGTACGTTTTAACGTAAAGCCTGACATCCTGTATGAGCTTAGGCCAGTGATATTGCCGACGAATCCGGGCTAGGATACGCGCGGATCCCAAGAGACCAGACGTTGGCTCGTCGTGGTAGGCATACAAGATATCTGCACGTAGCGTTGATGTAACGACGAGGCGATATTCCGTCGCATTTGGAGCGAAGTTCTCATACAGGATATTGCTGCAGAATCTTGCCGCTGCATTTCGCGGGAGTGCTGCTGGCCGCACTGTGTATGCCGGCGTGGCAATATGTTGCCAGCCGCCGGCTGTGGTCTCATGAACAAGGATGATAAACAAAATACGACGGCAATGAAGAACAGAAAGAAGACATCGGAGAACAAGGAACAGTAGACGAATAAATAGAAGAAAGCGACAATGAAGAAAAAAGGGAAGCGGGTGATGCCGAAATAAAAAAGGGAAAGGAAAGAAGGAAAGGCACATAATGGAATGGGAAGAAGATTGGAGGGGGAGAAGCAAATAAAGTAAGACTGAAAAAAAATTGGCGTCTTCATTGCCACTGAGAGCCACTGGTTCACCAAACGTCGGCTGTAGGGTGGCGCACCCGCCCAGTGTCACTGATAAAACTCGGTGGCGGGTCCGTTATCGGCTGAACCGCGGTTAAAGTGGTGCAGTAGTGCCAGTGTAACAACACATTGGCAGTGTTGCCTCAAGGGCGTCCCCATGTTGGCAGCCATTGCCAGCGGCTTAGCAGATACTGGCTTACTGCCTGCAACACTGTCCCGTGGATGGGCCGCGGATAGCTGCGATCAGACTATATCGGCCCAAGGTTGCGTGCTGCCTGGGATACTGTACATGCATATGCTATGTAACACCCGCTCCGCTCCTCCTAACCCTTACTTTCTGGCCCATTCCCTTGCTATTCTGTACCTGCCTTTACATAGTAGTTGGATGAGACCATGACGACAAGAGAAGACGTGCAGGAGCATTGCGTGGAAGTGAACGCGTACGTATTTTTCGATGATAACTTCATGCGGTAGAGAATCATCAATGCGATGATTCAATGCGAAGCGTCAATGTGAACACCAGAAACTCTGATACATGGTACGTCAGAACGCAATATAAGCATCAACTTTAGTACATTAACCTACCATTCAGTCTGAACAAATACGAGAATGTTGAGAGCTCTAGTAAGAAAGAGCTCTGGTTATATTTTGTTCAGCTGTGATGTGTATGTTGTAATTACTGCTCTACTTCAACATTCATGACAAATATACATTGTACACCTAATTCGCTTTCTTTGCAACTGTTAATTTTTTTATCTGAGCCTTACCCTGAAGTACATTGTATACTATCCGTGTATATACGTAACTCCTTATGTTAAACCTTCTTTCTTTGTGGATATAAGCCGTGATGGATTTTACTGCGTCTGTTTTGTGTGTTTAATTTTACACTTCGAATTGTTTGGCTTTTCTTTTCCGATATGACAGGCGTTAGTTTCATAATTCTCTTCATGAGTTATTCTGCCTACAGATGGAGTTAAATATGAAGTAATACTTAGAATATGCATAAAGAGTTTCAAAACGCTATACATGTAGTCATTCTGCTCAGTGTTGCTGCCTTGTGTAATTATTGGGTCACGTCAAACTAGATACGTAGCTTTTGACCACCCAGCATATATGTACTGGAAAATAAAATTGATTTAATTTGAAACGAACTTTTTAGGTTAAACAACTACTCTGTCACAACCCGGGACGTTGCGAGTTCGAACCCCAGCCATCGCAGTACTTTTTATATGTAGTTTTTCATTGCACGAATTTTTCTTTATATGTACCTGGAGGAATCACGTTAGCAATATCTTGATGGACTCTGGTGCAGAACACTTTCGTCTTATAATAGACATTTCTTACCGCTAGTTTGGTCCCTTTCTAAATTATGCAGTTTCTGGCACTGGTGCGCTGTAAGAAAAAAGATTGATTGATGGATTCTAGATCTTTACGTCCCGCAACCATCCACGATTATGGGAGACGCAGTAGTGGAGGGCTGCTGAAATCTCGGCCACCTGGAGTTATTTAACGTGCACTGACATCGCACACTACACGGGCGTCAACATTTCGCCTCCATCGAAATGCAGCCGCCGGGTCCCGGATTCAATACCGTCACTCTCGTACCTGCAGACGAGTAGCGTAGCCATTAGATCACCGTGGCTGGCCTGTGAAGAAAAGGAGTTATCCTGAGTAAAACTTCTATGCCCATTATTTTTACGCGTTTCGTGACATTACAGGCTGATGATGTTACTGGTTGTCACTTGTCTAGAAGGCATTTACAAAGGCAGTGGCTAACACTACCCGTGCGCTTTAGATTTCAATCAGCGAAATGCTAAACTATCGTCTCGTACAGACTATGAGAGAGTAGGCGAACTTCACAATCGAGTAGGTGACAGAGAAGCGCACGGAATTTAACAAATCTCTATATATAACTTTCATACCTTACGGTAAGTTTTCGCGGAAACCTAAGCAATCATGTGGAAAGTATAGAATGATGACGCTCTTGAGCCGTACGAAGAAGCTATTGGAAGACTACAGTGGTTCCGCAGCGCGGTGAAGGGATAAGAGAGTTTTGTCAATGGGGGGGGGGGGCTGGGCTCGCCGTACAGAGATAGCATCGGCAGCATTCATTGAAACTATCCTTCCATACCGACCGGACATTTCTGTAGCGAACCGTGTTTCAGAAGGTGTTGCGAAGGCTGAAAAGTGCCTTTAAGTTCCACGCTCGTTCACGACGCATTATAAACGGCGTCAGAAATCTCGCCATGACGTCTTCGCGTCTGCTGCTTACTATCGCCCCGCAATGCTGATATGGCTCGTAGTGACGTGCACTACGGCAGGTCTTGCCATGAAAGAGGGTTTCGAGAAGAAATCCACGAAAAGTGTGAGGCCACCGAGGCCTTTACCGCGTCGGCCAGCAAAGATCCTCGAACTACGTCGTTGAGTTCCTCGGACATTCTTCCGACCAGCCGCCGAGGGCGTGAAACGGATCGCGTGAGAAAGCTGTAACAGTGGTACTACCTTCCTGTTATGTCGTCTCCTTAAGTCACCAGGTTGGCTTCTTACCTGCGCGGGGAGTAATATTACCGGAGCGGATGGGCACCAGCTCTGTCAGCGTGCAAGTGTGACAAAAAGGACGCCGACGTTTGTGTGGTTCCTACTCACCTGGTTCTGAGCGAATGCAACTGCTTCATCTAAAGTATTTTTGAGTTTGTAGTCCCTTGTTGCAGTTGTAACGTAATGTGACGACCCTTCAGGGGTCCTGTAGGGCTTCAGGAGTCCGGGAGCTGGCTCCGGCAAATTGCGTCCGTCGTGGCTGACTGCCTAGTGAAGAGACGCGCCGCGTTCTTACTTCGGGCTAGAGCTACTGTTGCTCATTACCCACTGCATGCAGGCGGGATTATCTCGCTTCCAAAAAATAAACAGCTATTGCCTCGATGTTACAACATAGGCGCAATGGGAGGAAGAAAACAGCATAGATTCAAGGAAAGAACGCAAGTAAACGTGACAGTGGTACAGCCAAACATCATAGGAAGCTAACGAAGTTAAATAAAAAAACACGGAGAACAGTGAATGATAAAGATGTTACACACGCGTAATGGGCACAGCATGAACTGTGAGCTGGTGGTCGTTATGTCCTGGTCCGCATCTGTGATGTGTCCGAAAACACCTCGTAGTTCACGCCCCTGACGCGGCGTAACACTATACGGGCGAAAGTACCGGCTCAGGAAAATTTCGCAGGGGCCACGGCGACGGTCGGGTGCCCACACCGAAACGAAGTCTCCGGCATCGTAGAACACATCTCTAGGACAGATGCTGTAGTGTCGCGCGTCTGCTTGCTGTTGCTGACCGATGTGTAGCCGCACAAGCTGCCGAGGATACTCAACGCGCTCTACAAATTCGTCGGCATCAGGTGTCAACCGGTCAGCGTCGTAGCACAGGAAGCATAGCGTCCAGCCTGGTCTGAACTTCCGGACCGTATAGAAGGCGAAATGGTGTGAGTCGCGTTGTCTCTTGCACGGAGGCGTTACTCGCGAAGGTTACGCAAGAGAAAATCCGGCGCGATGTTTTGTGTTGGACGTAGATGTACGATGAGATCATGTCTGTGACCGTCTTGCTGAGTCGCTCGGCAGGTCCATTGTTTTGTGGGTGGAACGCGGTCGTCTTTCCATGTCTCAATTTACATGAGTTGAAAGACTTCGTCCTGCTACGGGGAAGAAAGACTCGGGTTAATATACATTTGCAGGCTTTGTACAAAGCAGAACGCAGGCGTACAAGAGGGAGCACCGTCCGCGCGACCATCAGCGAACGTCGTCTTCGTCGGTGCTGTCTTCATCATTTTGTAACGCAGCGGTTTGTAGTGACCCAAAAGCTGCGATGTAAATGCTTTCCAGCTATTGTTATCACAGCGGAGGAAGCACCGTGGTGCAATATGATGTGACACATGTAGAGCTACACCTCAGATTCCGTGGCTCGTGGAATCGACTGTGTCTCAGCATAAGGCTCTAAATAGTCAGTCACGACGATCGCCCGTTTGCTGCCGTCGGCAGGCAGCGGAAATGGCCCGAGGATGTCCATTCCTACTTGGTCGAAGGGCGTGTGAGGTACTTCAAGTGGCTGAAGCAAACCAGAGGGCAATATTTAACGTACTGCTTGACGCTTGCTGAAAGCCCGAGCCAGTAGTACGTTTCGCTTACCCTGATGAGTGTTCGTGAGAAGTCTAGGAGGGCAGACGTGGTTGCGTGTTGGCAAGCGAAGGGGACGTCGTCTCGCATGTCTCCTGAAGCCACCAGGAGTTAAGCACGGCTCTTCGAATTGGCGTTCTTCTGGTACAGCATGTCCTCTCGCAGACACGACGACGCCAACTACCGCGACTTATGGCGTGGTATGGCTGTGCCATGGCCCACTAAATGATCGATGATCGGGCGAATCTCAGCATCGCCTTCCCTGTCGTACTGCTCAGATACTATGAGCTAATGACGCCCAGGAAACCGTCATCGTCGCCTGTCTCATTATTAGAGCGCGGCAGTTTGCCAGCTTCTTCATGCTTACGGGGAGACTTGTAAGCGATGGTGACGTTAAAGTCCTGGAGCCGCAGGCTTAACGGTGCTGGTCGTCTTGAAGGGCTAGGCGTGCTTGCGAACAAGCAGAGGAATTGGTGGTCCGTCACTCCTTTGAGGGGACGATCATAAATGCAAGGGCGAAACTTGGTAATCGCCCAAACCACTGCGAGGCACACTTCCTCCCTAGTCGAGCAATTTGACTCGGCATGGGATAGTCAGCGGCTGCCGTACGCAATGACTCGTTCCACTCCATCTTCATGTTGGACGAGAACTGCGCGTAGGCCCATGTTACCTGACGTCGGTATTCACCTCTGTTTCATCATCGCCGTCGAAATGTGCGAAAATAGGTGGTGACCGCAAGCATTGTCGTAGTTCAACAAAAGTCTGCCTATACCAGACAAATGGTGTGTCGTCTTCAGTAAGGCGAGTAAGGGTGGCACCATCTTCGAAAAGCCCTTAGTATGCCTGCGATAGTGGGCGCAGAAACGACGGAAGCGCCGTACGGCCTAAGGAGCTGGACATGAGACTACTGGTTATCCTGATCGGGTCGGACCCTTTGGCGCTTAGCACATGTCCAAGGAACTTCAGCTCTTCTTAACCTAAATGGCACTTTTCTGGCTTAAGTGTGGGACATGCCGATGGGATGGCTCCTAGCCCACTCCGCAGACGGTGAACGTGCCACAGGAAAGTTTCACAAAATACTACCACATCGTCGAGGTGAGAAGACAAGGCTTCCACTTCAGTCCAGTGAGCAAAGCGTCCATCATTCGCTGGAAAGTTGCCGGTGCTGAAAACAAGTCAGAAGGACGTACTCCAAATTCCTAGAGACCCTCTGGAATTGACGAACAGGCCGCTAAAAACGATGGAGAACAGAAAATGCCGCTGGAGCCAACGCTTAGACAAATGGACTTGTCTTCGTCAGGACGGCAACTGCCTTCTCGAACTTTTGTTTCTGTACGCTTTGCACACTCTCCTCGTCCCGATAAGAAGGGGAGGAGAAAGGCGCGTGCGAACAAAAGAGAAAAGAAGGAAAATACGGGTGAAGGAGAGTTGAACGACAGTTGTTAGGTTATTATAACCGGAAAGACCGAGAGCTTAGGATGCTGCTTAAAAAGTGGATAGAATGTTTAACGACGTTGTTTTCGTCGAACTAGATTGGCGATCAGCACCTGAAAAGAGGCTTTCGAGAGGAAAACATTGTTACTTAGTACAGGCTAAATACCTTACCTTTTACCGCCGTGGTCGCTAACACCCCACCGTATCTAATGGACCCTTTGAAACGTTTATGCCTGTAGGCTGGAGGGTGTTGAACTTGTAGATGAGATACGATTCTCTGTATTTCCTGTCCCTCGGCAAGCGGAAGTTTGCCTGAAGGATATAAAGTTTGAGTTCGTCGAAATTATGACCTGTTGTATTAAAATTCTCTGTCACTGCCTCCTGGTGATTATTCACGGTGTCCCCGCAGTGCCCGCTTAAAGTGACATTAATTCGTCGACTAGTTTCGCCAATGTATTTTTGGTGACAACGGGAACACTAACACGTAAATAGCATTTGAACTAGTGCAAGTAAAACTGTATTTTTTATATGGGCAGCATAGTGACTCCCCATGCTTTTAACATTAACGTCATCTTGATTATGCTTGCAAATCTTACATCTTGAATGGGAGCAAGTTATGACGCTTTATTTTGGCATGTACTAACAGGTTCTTTGAGTTTCTATTCCGGTGGTAGGTGACCCTTGATATTTCGGGAAACGCTTTTCTAAGGCGCTCCTTGCTTGTCAATGTTGGATAGTACTTAGGGAGAATGTTATTTATATTTGGGAGCGCATCGGAGTATTTTGTTATGAATGCTAGCATGTCGGGCAGGCAGTGTTTGTCGCGCGGTCAAGGCGCACAGCAGGGATTTGTAGCAACGACGCGGATTACATTCACCATTTAAAGGGCAACTGTGGCGGTTTTTTCACCGTGTTCTGATATCGATATTTTCCACTGGTATCCAAGGGTGGTTCAGTTTGCCCAGAAACGCGCCAGTTGTTTTAAATAACTGACTGAAAGGTGTGTTCAAACCGAAACGGGCAGGCGCTTCGTGCAGCATAAGCTATGACGTCACAGCCTTCCCGCCACCAGACATATGGGGCTGGTGCCAGACAAATGGCAGTTGCGAGGTCATCCGGCGATGCACTGAGTTATGCCAGCTTTCCTTAACCTGCCAGCAACAATTTGAGCCCTGAAATATCGCTCTTTTGCTTTTGACGGCCCGCCTGCTCGGACAGACAGCGTTAAAGGGAATGACGTCAAAAGCACAGGGTGGCCTGCATGAGAACCCGCGAAAAAATTTTGAAATTCCATTTCAGGGAAAACTGGATGACTTCCAACCGACTGGCTTGAAGTAAATCATTATGGTACGGAGGAGAACTGATATTGAAAACTTAATTGAGATCAGTGGACGCTGAAAAATCGCCGGAGCCCGGAGTTGCCTTTAAAGGAGTACTGACACGAATTTTTGACATTCTCGTATTATTGCTGTAAATGAAAGCACTGGCGTGGAGAACCCCAAAAAGAGTATCATGGCGCCTCGCAAGGCCATGAATATATTTTTAATACGGCTGCCTTAAAAGCGCACTTTCGGTTTCGATTTCGTGGGGGCGGTTTCCTAGTGACGTGTCAACATAGTCGGACGTACGTCTGGGTCACGTAGGGAAAGCAATTCGTGATAGCGTCGCTGCAACTCTGTCGTCTGTGGTAAATTACACGTGGGGCACGCAAACAACGACAATTTCACGGTCGTCCAGTGACTCTGACAGCGATTTTTAATAGACTGTGCTCATACGTCATCGTAGTGTCCATTGCGCTGGGACTGGCTTGCAGTGCTGGGCGACGATAACTTTAAAACCAAACTAATATATTTTGTACGTGTTTCCTGGCTTCCTTGTGCGGAGGGCGTTAACAATACATGGCTAGAAAACGAAAAATGTACATTTTGAGCCGCCGCAAAATTCGCGTCAGTGCTCCTTTAAGCAATCTAAAGGCAACCTTAGCTGAAAGAAATGACCCCTACGACGAGCTTAACAAGGCATACAATGAGGCATATAAACTAGGTAGGACAGCAGCACTAGAAAAAAAAAAAAGAAACAGTAAAGCGCAGGCTGCCAGCCGATAGCATTCGTAAGAAAATACTTGAATGCACTTCCAAACATAAATTATATTCTCCCTAACTACAGTCCAATACTAACAAGCAACGAGCGCCTTAGAAAAGCGTTTCCCGAAATACCAAGGGCGCCTACCGCCGGAATATATCTTTAATGACCTATTAATAGATGCCAAAGTAAGGCATCAGCGTACCGACCGCCTAAGAACTTGCTCACGTCCAAATGTAACACTTGCAAGCTTATTCAAAATGTTCTTATTATCTTTTATATGACACGCATAGTGACGGGAAGTGACTATGCCGACCATGTAAAAGACATAGTTTTATTTGCAATAGTTGAAAGTTATTTACTTGTTAGAATATTCACGTTGTCGCAAAGAATACATTGAGGAAACTAGTGAACGAATTAATGTTAGATTGAACGGGCACCGCGCGCACATCGCGAATAATATGCTGAACGCAGTGACTGCGTATTTTGGTATGGTAGGTAATAATTTTGACGGACTGCTAACATTATATTCCAGAGGCAAACTCACGCTCGCCGAGGAACTGAAAATACAGAGAATTGTGTCTCGTCTAAAAGTTCAACTGTAGCGGTCTTCGTTAAATCTTTCATGGGCTACAAATTCTCATAGAAAATCCGGGGCTATGAGACACCCCCTGTCATAGGCATGTGCAGGGTGTGACTATGGGGAGCAAAGTTTCAACGACGCCCCAAATCCAAATCCTACTGATCCCAGTTCCCACTGACGCCCTTACGGTCAAAAAACAGTAAATTTGTAAATGTATAGGGCAGACCCCCCTCCTCTTTTTCTCTTTATGTGACGAATTTCAAGCTGTTGCAAATTTTCTCTATGGATTACTGTGCTGCTCAAGTCGTGTCACGAAAGACTGGAATTCAGTAAATAGGTTTCCTTTTCCGACAGCCGTCTAACCACCGTACTTTAGTGGTTCTGCCGCTTTATGCTGACACGAAATACGCGTGTTCGATCCCGGCCACGACCGTTGCATTTTCAGTGAATGCGAAGACGATAGAGGCCCGTGTGCAGTGTCCCATGTCTTGTCAGTGCACATCACCATGTGTTCCAAGTTTCCGGAGCCCTCAACTACGGCGTGCCTCATAACAATATCGTGTTTTGAACAAGGAAAGCCGCATAAAGCGTTATCTTTCCGACATTAAAGGGTGTGATAACTGCGACCTTCGTTGTGGGCTTAATTCGATGAGACATTCGATTTGCTGTGCTTCGAAGAAACGTTTATCCGCATTACGCTTTATTGCAAATGTGTAACTTACGTGCCAGCATACGAATTATAACTTTCTATGTACTATCTCTCTCTCTCTCTTTCGCAGAATCTGTTTCCGGTGGGTCGTCGTCTTTGATGTCGCCGACTTTCATCATCCAATGCACAGCTGTGTTCCTTCTTTCCATGCATTGGCCAAGGGTTGCGTGAAAGAGCCTGGATTCGGGATCAAGTTCACCTCTTAGTTTGATGCCCTTCCCCGGAATGAATTCGCGTGTTTATAAAACACTGCATTCACCACTGGTTCTGATGTGTTTATCACCAGATGCACACTCATCTCGTGCATGAGCGTAATCCAAAGAAACAGTGCCTTCGATTCGCGTTGTAGGCGGTACTGGAAATGGGACTGGAAACATGAGTGCTGGAAATAAACCGTGAAAATAAATAATAAATATCCGGAAAAGTGAGAAGTGTAATTAGTATTATCCATATAACCGAAGATGTGCGTTCCTGAAGCTGTCAATGCATGCCGGAGAGTTGGGAGCGCGTACATTTGACTACACACCACAAAGTACGTTAGGATGATCGTTTTCTACACTCTAAGAATAAAGGGCACGTCTTACGCTTTTTGGAGAGTCAGGGTTTGTCACATATATTATTCTCTTTGGGGACACACACGTACACTCTAAAAACTGGAGCCGGTTTCGCTGGAGTGAAACGACCGAGCTACTCTTGAGAGCATCGTTCTACTCTAGCAAAATGTCGGAGGGAGTAAAATGTCCGTATCTCTTGCGGCATAAGAGAGTAAAACGCGATTTCACTCCTGCCACACACATGCGATGCTCGCATTCGCAGCAACAAACATGGCGGCTGGGGTGGGAGCGGACGATTGAAGAAGACAACAGTCGCATTGTGACGTGTTTTAGGGGCGAAGCTCCATAAGCCGTGGGTCGTTCCACCCTTCGTTCTCCCTTGTAGCCACCTCGCGCCGCCGGGAGGCTCGAGCTCGCCCTCGGCGCGTGCCTCCCGGCGCGCGAGCTCTCTCACTCTTCCATCTGCTGTCTTGTGTGTGAGAGAGAGCGAAAGGCGCGCGTTGACTATGGAAACGCTCTGTCTTCAATGAACGCTCTACCAGCTCCCAAACAAGAAGAACGCGCCCTCACCCGCGAGAGACAACGTTGACGTCTTCTAGCGAGTTTCTCGATTGAAAAATACCGACTGCTCGCGCTGGAGAACCGTTCACCAGCCACCCATATATATATATATATATATATATATATATATATATATATATATATATATATATATATATATATATATATATATATATATACAGGCACTGGATCTTGACTTACAATGAAGTGCCGGTGGGAGATTTCACTTGTGCGTAGTTGAAACATAAGGATTCGTAGCGTGCGCGTTAATTAAATTAATACGGAACTCGGCACGATCTACGATGAACTTCCGGAGCTTCGCCCACTCATCATCATTCACTCCGTAGATATGCGTGGATTTTTTTTCGATGGAACTAGCAGCGACCTTCCTACGACTTCCATGTACAAGCAGCTTTCGCGTGCAAACACGTGCAGTGTTCGTTTAATGAACGGTGCCTTCCTCGACTACGAGCCTCAACCGACGGGAGTGATAGCGAGCTGCGCCTCCTGTGTTTTAAAGCGAAGCTTTGCACCTCTACCAGCCAAGGGTTCTGTCGTGTCCGTTGTTGTAATCGAAAAAAATTGAGGGCAGATCCACGAGGTGAATGATGATGAGATTGGGCGAAGCTCCTGGAAGTAATCATCGGTGAAACCGTGAAATTTGTTCCGTTAATTCGCCCGATGAAATTGACGTGAAACAATTGACAAACCTGTATCGCGATATGGTTTTGAATATAAAACCATTGCTTTAGAAAACACCTGGCGTCTTTCGTTAAGCAGCTGGCGTCTTTTCGTTTTGCTTTTAGAAAACATCTGGCGTCTTTCGTTGGTTTATTTCATCAATCAACGGCGTTTTGAACAAAATTTTTATTGTTTAATCACGCACAGGAGAAATCTCACCAGGCACTACCTTGGAGGTAAACAATGGCTGCTAATGGGAATGAGAGACTGAAGAAGTCGGCTTTTAGCTAACACTTCTACTTCTACTAATGTTTCCTACTGGAACTTGCCAATGGCTGCTAATGGGGAATGAGAGACAGAAGAATTCGGCTTTTAGTTAACGCGCACGCTGCGAATTTTTTATTGTTCAACAACGCACAGGAGAAATCTCCCACCGGCACCACCTTGGAGGTCAAAGCGTAAGACTGGTTACGCACTACGACGAGGGACGAACAGGTGCCGCTTTAAGGAGCTTCGCCCCTAAAACGATCCCGACGATCTCGCGCTCGCGCTCGGCGCGTGCCTCCCGGCGCGCTACCTCTCTCTCTCTGTCTTGTGAGAGAGAGAGAGAAAGGCGCGTGTTGCCTATGGAAACGCTCTTTCTTCGATGAACGCTCGACCAGCTCGCAAAGAAGGAGAACGCGCCCTTACCCGCGAGAGACGAGCTTGAGGCAGGCAGCGTCTTCCAGCGAGCTTCAAAACAAGCTTCAAAGTGATGAGCCAACATGATGGATGGTAAGGGCTGCGGGCAAACAACGGAAACAGGCTCGGCGCGGTCCGTAAGATTAGATTGCAGCTGTTGCAAAGCTTATGCAGCTGCTTGAAAGAGGGTTGACGTCATTCGAAACCCTTCCAGCCTAGTAACTGCTTCGGTTCATTTCTAGACTACCCCACTATGGGTAGACCACGGAAAGTAAAGACGGCAGAAGAGCGTGAATATAAGGCTCGGCGGAAAGAACAAAATCGTCTCGCTCAACAGCGTCGTAGGCAAAACCCAGCAGCTCTCGCCGTCACCGTGAGGGTGGCGTGAAAAGCTTGGCTTTCCAACCACCTTCACAGGGTGGATTGGCGGGCAATTTTAGGGGCGAAGCTCCTTAAAGCGGCACCCGTTCGTCCCTCGTTGTAGTCGAAGTGCGTAACCAGTCTTACGCTTTGACCTCCAAGGTGGTGCCGGTGGGAGATTTCTCCTGTGCGTTGTTGAACAATAAAAAATTCGCAGCGTGCGCGTTAACTAAAAGCCGAATTCTTCTGTCTCTCATTCCCCATTAGCAGCCATTGGGAAGTTCCAGTAGGAAACGTTAGTAGAAGTAGAAGTGTAAGTTTTAGCTAAAAGCCGACTTCTTCTGTCTCTCATTCCCATTAGCAGCCATTGTTTACCTCCAAGGTAGTGCCTGGTGAGATTTCTCCTGTGCGTGATTAAACAATAAAAATTTTGTTCAAAACGCCGTTGATTGATGAAATAAACCAACGAAAGACGCCAGATGTTTTCTAAAAGCAAAACGAAAAGACGCCAGATGTTTCTAAAGCAAAACGAAAAGACGCCACCTGCTTAACGAAAGACGCCAGGTGTTTTCTAAAGCAATGGTTTTATTTTCAAAACCATATCGCGATACAGGTTTGTCAATCGTTTCACGCCAATTTTATCGGGCGAATTAACGGAAGAAATTTCACGGTTTAACCGATGATTACTTCCAGGAGCTTCGCCCAATCTCATCATCATTCACCTCGTGGATCTGCCGTCAATTTTTTTCTTTCCCCGGTCGAAAGGCCGTACCCGTGCTAGTGAAACCCGCCAGCCTCCACGCCTCCGATTCTTCGCTTACATGTGCGAAACGAAGAGGAATACACTTTCAGCGATACAGTAAGCTGTTGTGATCGTCGAAAGCTGGTTTCCGAAGACTCAGTGGATATCACTCATACATGTAATGAAAAAGGCTTCGCTACGACTTTGGCATCGAGCCGTATGACGGCTATGAGCGCGTCGACGGTGAAAATACCGTGACTGCGATCTGTCCCGTTCGGCAGTCTGGTAAGTACAGCATAGTACCCTAAACGCTTCTGATGGCAGAGACCTATACCTCATCTGTGTGCTGAATAACAAACAACGAGGAGTGCATATTTTGTGATCGCCAGCGGTTGTCCGCCGTACAGACGTGCTCGATGGACTCGTAAGGGAACGCCGTCGGAATGAAGCGGGTGGTAGCGGAGCACCCGGGTGCCGCTTTTCTTCGCTGGCGTTGATGAAATTCAGCCGCTATTGTGTTCGTACCCGCTTCCTCAGGTGCATTTTACATCGCGAACCAGCACTGCGAACTCGCATTTGCCCGTAAAACGGAATGCCAGCTCATGATAGGAATGCGTTAATCTAAAAGACATTGTATATGTTCCGCGCGTTTAGATTAACAGATCTGTGTGGCGAGCGGCTACCTATGCGCCAACGCTAAATATACTCCGGTTCTATGCATACTTTTTGTTTACGCAGAACAGTATTTTACCACTGGGGCTACATAGCAGGCCAAGTATACGGGTATTATATACGGGACTTCAGTGTAAGACTGTGTATCGCGAGTGTGTTGTGGGCTTTGTGCTTTGCTGTCGTTGTGTTATTGGCGTGTATGTACGTTTGTGTCACGTCAACCTGTATGTTCTATGTTCAGTGTGGTGTAATTAAATGCCTGCTGATTTCAGCATGCTCGAAAAACGCAGTGGTTGCTTTTTTTTGTTTTTTCTCTGCTGCTCCCTCTGGTGAGTACTAGCAGCCCACTTGGTGGGGTAGTAGAACTCTCTTGAAAAGACGTGTTCGAATCCCCTTCGGAGGTGTCCCACTACCCTATTTTGGCGAGAGTAGCGGTACCCTACAATGGGGTTGATTTACTCTGAAAAAAGGAGTTAAATTTGGGACACGAAAGTATTCCCCCAAAGTGAGTGCCCAGCACTCTCTTTGTTTTCAGAGTGCTCTTTTAGAGTTACACTACACTTCTACAATGCATAGAGTCTGCAGGCTTATACAAAAGAGTATACGTCCGGGCGACTACTTCATGCGGTTACCTTGAATCTTTTCTGAGAGTGACAGGACTCTTATTTAAAGGATTATATGACCACTTCTCAGAGAATCGGATGACTTTGCTAAGACTGTCACGGAACCCTCCACTGAGAGTTGCTTTACTATGAAACATAACTCCCTTGAATTGGTCAAGCGGCACTTCCAGGAGTGTCAAGCGACATTCCATTATGAGTCAATCCTCAAGATTAATCTCGTAAATTTCACTGCACTGTGAAATAGGGAGAGCGAAAAGATGTTGTGCCATTGCCTATTCTGCGGGAAAGGAGGACTTGCGTGTTTATTAGCGTGTTTATGAGCGTATACCAATTTTCGTATAAATCCCATTAACGAAACGGCCAGGAGAGCACCAAGACCGTGACATGTAAATCATGCCGCTCATGACATGCATGCCATGCTTTTCATGTTATGACTTGCCATTTATGTTCGTCAGGCAGTCATGTTGTTCCATACCAATTTTCGCATACATCCCATTAGCGAAACGGCCAGGAGAGCACCAAGACCGTGACATGTAAATCATGCCGCTCACGACATGCATGTCATGATTTTCATGTTATGACCTGACATTTATGTTCGTCGTGTAGTCATGATGTGGCATAGCAATTTTCGTAAACATCCGATTAGCGAAACGGCCAGGAGAGCACGAAATCGTAGGCGGCTAGATAGTTAGATAGAATGACATCGCACGGTACATGGGATTATAACATTTATCGTTAAATGAAATATAACAAGAAATTACGAAGCTGTGCATATAGAGACGGGCGGGCGTTACCAGAAGAGACAAGCATTCGACATTACTTCCAACGAAACTGTCTTGCGATTACGCATGACCTAGGTGAATGTCTTTGCTTATTTGTTCGCAAGTGGTCGGATCGCCAGCACCCTCCCCGCACACACACACACACACACACACCGTTGTGATGTACGAGTGTTGGTGTTCGTGCAGCTAACGATCGCTATGCATTGTAATACTTCTTTTGGAAATTGCGAGAGAAACTGCAAGAAGCAGTACATCCCCTACTGAAAATCCCGCCGTAGCCCATCACCGCGACCTGCCACAGCAACGGTGGATAGCACAGTATAAAGGGGCCTCAACCTTTCGCCTCCACGGAGATTAAGCCACCGCGGCTGGGATTCGAATCCGCGACCATCGGATCTGCAGCCGAATTTCATAACCGCGGCGGGACAGGGCACTTAACTAGGCGCACTTGCATGTGACGGCCGGACGGGTCTGGTGAAGGCGAATTAGACGTTTATTCATATGCCACCACGCCCGCTACAAAAGTGGCCGTCATGACGGTGATCGTCGTAGATAAAGGTAATGGGCGTAACTGGGATCTTGTTGCTGTTGTTTTGTGGGGTTTTACGTCCCAAAACCAGTTCTGATTATGAGAGACGCCGTAGTGTAGGGCTCCGGAAATTTCGACCACCTGGGGTTCTTTAACGTGCACTGACGTCGCACAGCACACGGGCATCAACATTTCGCCTCCATCGAAATGCAGCCGCCGCGGCCGGGATTCGATCCCGCGACCCTCGGATCAGCAGCCGAGTACCGTAGCCACTAGACCACCGTGGCGGGGCTAACTGGGATCTTCAATGGGGTAACTTGTACTTTCCTGCTTCTCTAGTGCTATACTATAGTGCTATAATAAACACACTCAATGATGCGTAGTCCGCATACATTGAGTGTGTTTGATGGGGTGAATATTCGATCTTTCGTGATTTATTCCGCGCAGAATGAAAAAAAAGAGAGAAGCATTCTCTTGCGCTCTTCTCAGTTTCTACCGAGTGCTTACATCTCCAGCTATGGCTTTCGTGTTTTATATTTATTTATTTGAGAAAAACGGTGTTCAACAGGAAATATTTCCGCATATTGTCGTTTCCAGAAGAGGACGCGTGCTTTTGGCGACGAAAACAACCTTCGTTGGCAGAGTGTTTCTTCACGTCGTATTCCTTCTCAAGCAACCTCGGACCTCGAGGTGGAAAAAAAAAGATATTGTTCGCGAAGCCTTTTGTGCAAAAGATCACTGTTCTGCTCCTCCGCTTTTGGGCTTGGAGAATAGCTGTGCTCGCGGGCAATTTTCGTGGCGCTGAGCGGAAGGATACGAGGGCGGAGCTGTTGCGCTCGTGCTTATTCGCAAGTAGTCCGGCACATGCACTACGTAATCGCAAGAAAGTGCATATGCTTGCGTGTACAAGACGGATAAGAGTACGCGGAAACATTTGGCGCTGCACTTACACAAATTAAGAAGCATCTTATAGGATATGCGTGACATACGCGCACAGTGTGAAGATACATGACCAGCGGACGACACCAGGAGGCGCACTCAGATCTTGCAGGCTGCGTCCAGAGTTCGGAGCTCTCGCCACGAATTGCCGATTTTGCTCACTCTCGGAAATGCGCTTACAACGGGTGTGTGCGAGTTTTATCGAAGTTCGTTGCTTCGGAAAGCATACAATCGGCCTTGTGATAGAGAATATAGAGTTCACATGCTTGTTAGCTGTCGGAAGTGTTTTATGCTGTCACAAAACATCAATATTAAAGTGACCTTGCAACACTCTTTAACATAATCTGAAAAATTTGCCCATCAGTCGTGGAGGCTCCTATGAACTCGTGAGTCAAATATTAGTTCCTATATCATTTCCTAGCGGCGCTGCCTGCATGAAATTTAGTTTTTGATGACAAACTACTAAATAGCGCGATACCATTGCATGACTTCAATTCGAAGCAAAATATCTGCGCATGCACATAACGATTCTCATCAGCTCTTCCCTGAATGTAGTGAAGCGCGAAAACCGTTTGCCTTTGTCGATAAATCAGGTTCGCTTCCTAGTTACGATTGGCAAAACAAAATTCAAGTCAGTTTCGCGCTTTACCAAATGCAGCAGCAAGAAAGCTGGCTAAGGCCGAGCGTGTGGGTCAAGCGGAAGACCGTGTCCGCTTTTCCCTTCTGTGCAACCATAGACTTTCTTTCTTTTTCTTTTCACTGTTTTTGGCAAAATTAATATGACGTGCAGTTGGCTGGGCTTTTCCTTCCTTTCTTCGCTTCAGTATCTCTGGTTACATTGCGCTTCGCATAATCACTATAACGCAGCAGTATGAATAGTGGGCTTAGGCTCAGGGCATGAGTGGCTAGTGGGTGGAGTGCAAGAACGTGTCCGCTTTTCTGTGCGAGGACAGACATGGAGGGGCCACTACCTAGCTCCGCTGTGAACAAAAGAAATGGACGGGCAGGGCACAAATAGTTTCCTGTTCTTTTGGCTCCTGATTGTGTTTGTATGACTCGGCGCCTACTTTTGTTTTGCAGCACTTCAATGGTCAGTGGGTACGGGATTAGGGTGGGCTACATTGACAGCAATCAGCCAAAAGTAAAGAAGAAAGAAACAGGGACATCATGATGACGCCGTAGATCGCAAGGAGCACTAAAGTGTATGGGGTGTCTGTTTTAAAGACAAAGGTGACAAAAATATCAGAAGAAAAGAATTTAGCAGCGTCGTGTTACAGCAATATTTATGAATGTTCTGATTCCTGCTATAAGCAGCATAACATTTCGTTCTTGTAAGTTGAATCCTTTCGGAACGTCGAAGACATTCCGAAAGTATTTTGAAGTTAGAAATAAAATTTGCGGGCCAATGACACCAGACTGCACTTTGCCTTTGCTGAAGATGTTTTGGGACCCACGTGCAAAATGCGATCATCTGATCATCTGTATTGTGTTTCACCTCCTCTTTTTCTGACGCAGGGCGAACAGTCAGATGCTGGTTTTATATTATAAACTCATCAATCCAGGACCGCCTATTGGCTATGGTACATTATGGATGTATGAAAAAATGCCGTGAGTATTCCTGTGCATTCGTTTAATTTTATTACCGAAGTTCTTGGACAGACGAAAAATGTCAGTCAGTAACTCAGCCAAATCGCCATGTTGAAAAGACCTGTGAGTTTCTGGGAGGGACAAAATGAACCACCTCTGAGGCGGCCACGCTTTCATAAGCTGCGACGCCTTTCTTGGCCCGCTGGGCATGTCAAGGGTCGTCTTCAAAATTATTCCTGAGGAACACACTCTCCGAGGGCGGGGAGACGATCGCTAGAGACTGCTTCCATGTTAATGTTTGGTATTCCTCGACACTTGCATAGTATGTGTTCCAGAGTAGTTCTAAAACCACAGTTCTTCAACAGTTGTTTGTGTTCCACATGCGTGGGTAAATGAGGTACGGGATGCCCAGGTTCGGATAATTCTGGGCAGTTACTGACAACATTCGACGAACTGCTTTTTCTTTAGAAGGATGGTCATGTGGGCGAGTTGGAACTGATTATGTATATTGATGGTCAGCGCGAAACACGAGGACAAAAGAAGGAAGGGACAGCGCTGTGGTTTGTGTCCCTTCCTTCTTTTGTCCTCGTGTTTCGCGCTGACCATCAATATGCTTTTTCTTTAGATTTCGTTAAGGTGGTGCGAAAACGCATATTCGTATTCTGTAGTTCTGTATGATGTTATTGAATGTGTTAATAGAATCTTCGCATTCGCGATCTACCTCCCCCAGCCGCGCACCCATCCCTTATCATGATTCTAGGGAGATGCTAAGGCACAGTCGACTACAACATAAAATGTGGAAACGGAGGTGCAGATTTTCTTAACGCGATTTACTTGCCTGTGCTACACGGAAGAATAACGGAATAAAATGGCTTCCGCGACATTATTCCATGTATTTGTGAAGGGGACCGGTGTGGGAGGATGTAACCATAACACGCCTCCACGCGTTTCTTCAAAAGTAGGACCACTAAATAGTTCATCCCACAGAGAACTTCTTCAGGAAGAGGTGCACTTGTGCGTGCACCGGAAGCGCTTCAGTAGTCACATTTTGGCGCTTGTGGTGATGGAAGAGCTAAATCTTTCAACCAGGGTCGATAAGCATGCTTTTTCACCCCATTAAGGAATTTTCTCTCCAATAATCACTGATACTTCTTGAAATTTTGTCCTATAATTCCTTATTGTCAGTTCGAGATCACGAAGCGTAATCATAAACATTCTACAAAAAATCATTTTTGAACGCTTTATTCTTCCAAAAACCACCTTGTTAGAAAGCAAGAACTAAAAAAATGTAATCAGCAATTAAGTTCCAGTAAGAAAACCCCGTGCTTGCAAGGAAAATGTGAGATAAATTTGCCCACCTGAAATTAGATTTTACTTTTCCAAGTGTTCCTTTACCAAAGTAACAAATTTGTATCGTTTATGCTCTTATCAATTACAATATATATACCCAAAATTCTTCCTAGAGTTTTCATACGGACGAAGCAGAAACACTCTTAGCCCCGCCACTGTGGGACTAGTGGTTATGGTACTCGCCTGCTGATCCGAGGGTCGCGGGATCAAATTAGAAGAACTCGGCACTGTTCTTTCTGCAGCCGTGGACAGTTTGTTGTATTAATAAACGCTTTGTCGTCCAGGCAACAGGTGTAGATTTCTGTATGCATTTTGTCTGTTTACAGAGGAACAACCCAGTTCGCGGACCTAAGTGTGGCATTAAGTAAGGCAAAATATTGGGCTGGCTACAACGTTGCGTGACTTGACGTCTTCTGTCTCACAAGAAATTTTACGGTTAGTTGCAACTAGCTAGCGACGTCGAGATCTTCATCAGTGACGACCGGTAGCACGGCGTCAAGCGATGTTGCTGGACTCCTTCCGTAGGCAAGCTCGTATGCCGTAATCTCTGTTTCTTGCACGGCAGTCTATATGCGAAGGTCACATACCGAACGAAGTAGGCGTCCTACGTCTTTTGTTCGACGTCGATGTAAATAGCACATTTTTAAATCCTGAACGCGCGGCGTCGAACGCCGAGTTCATAAGCGCCGCACAACGTGGCGCAGCGCTGAGATGAACGAGAATACGTGCGTGCGCGCAGTGAAAAGTTCGGGGCAGCTTTCCTCTGACAAGGTGTTATTAGAAATGAATTCAACGGCACCTGCTTTTTGGTTGGTTATCGCGTTTATCGCACCCCATCCATCTCAGGCGCGCCCACACCCACCACCTTGTCTTTAGTACTTGATGGCAGCGTTCAGAAAAGATAGAAAAAAAGATGACATCAACAGTGCTCAAAATAAGCGGGTGTGGTGTCCGACCCCCGGAACAGCCTAGCCGTAGACACCTGCCCAGGACTGATCATAACGCGCACGCGCGTATGCTCAACCATTTCGTCGATGCTGGAGCCGTTGGTCAACTCTGCGGTCGATAATCGCTAGTTCAGGTTAAAGAAAGAATGGGCGGCTTACATGTTTTTATTTAGAAGACAAGCTCAGGGCAAGGTGGAGGCTTCAATCGATCGATGAACAGACCGCTAAAGACGGCTGTAGAATAGGGAATGTCGCTGGAGCCAAGGCTTTAAAATGTGAACGCTTGCCGTGCTGACGAAGACAAGCCCACTTGCCGAAATGTTGGCTCCAGTGGCATTCCCTGTTCTACATCGTTTTTAGCGATCTGCTAGTGGTCTTGTGTAGACGTTCGGTGAGGCCATTCGGTGAGGTCTGTTCTACGTTCGGTGCGGCCGTTCGTCTGTAGGTGGTAGGCAGTGGTTCCGCAGTGGCTTGTCTCGCTGCACCTCACGATAGCTTGACTTAAGACAGTCTTAAAGGCCCTCTCGGTGATCAGGACGTCTCAAGCACCGTGACGTAGGACGATGTTCTCAACGAAGAAGTTGGCAGCCTCGGCGGCACTGGCTTTGGGGAGGGTCCATGTTTCGGCGCACCAGGTGAGGTAGTCAGTTGCTACGATGATCAATTTATTGCCGGGAGTCGACGTCGGAAACGGCCCCAGCAAGTCCGCAGCGATTTGTTGGAGTGGTTGGGTCGGTTAGTCGGTTAGGTGGCTCTCGGGCTACAGAAGTCCGGATGGCCTAGTCAGCGGCGTCTTTCGTTGCTGAGAGTCACGGCATGTGCTTGGGTAATGGGCGACATGGGCAGTAAGGCGAGGCCAGTGGTACTCGTATCCTCGCCAGCGTGCGGGAAAGAACAAGATTTGCGGCCGTCGGCTCACCCTGTAAAACGTCGAGAACCTCCGAACGTAACGCTGAGGGCACTACGAGGAGATGGTCGGCTCGTAGGGGGCAGCTCTTCAGGAGAATGTCGTCTCGCAGAAAAAACAGTCAAGCTTCGTATGAATACGTTCGGCACAAAGACGGTCTTGCCCTCCAGGAAGTTGATAAGGCTTTTGGGCTCTGGGTGGGCTCGGTGCCGCTACGCGAAGGCGTTGGCACTTATGGGCTCTAATAAGGGGCCGTTGTCCTGGTCATCCTGCGGCCGTGAGTCGACGGGGGCGCGAGACAAGCAGTCGGCGTAGGAGTGCAGCCGTTGACTTTAGTAGGCGACGGTGATGTCGAATTCTTGAAGTCTGAGTATCTATCAGGCGATCCGCGAAAATTTGTTGACGAACCGCCTGTAATTGGCGCAGAATACAAGAAAACTAGGCACTGCGTTTTTGTCGACGGTTCGAGGAAATTCGGGGATGGCTGCGGTTTTCTGCGGATCGGGTCGCACTCCCGACTTGTTATTGATGTGACCGAGAAGGAAGAGCTCTTCCTATGCGGTGCGGTGTTTTGGTGGCTTCAACGTGAGTCGTGATATCTTCATTGCTTCAAGGACAGTTTCAAGCAATTGAACAACGCCGGAGGTGTTCGCCGAAGCAGGAGGCAAATAGGACGACATCGTCCAAGAGGACGAGGGAAGTCTTCCGCTTCATACGCCCCAGTACTGTATTCATAACGCATTGGAATTACGCAAGCGGCGATCAAACGCATGACCTTAAACTCGAACATGTGGTCTGGTATGATAAAGTCAGTCGGGATTGAGGTCATCAGCGGCCGGTCTTGAGGTCATTGGAGTAAAAATACTTTGTTATCGAGTCGATCGAAGGCGTCGTCTATCACAGGGGGTGGGTGGGAGAGGGTTACACGTCTCTGTTTGAAAATTTATGGAGGTGACGATAATCAACGCAGAAGCGTAGAGTTCCAGCCTTCTGCTTCACTATAGCACCACGGGAGACGCCCACGGACTCTTGGACGGCTGGATGTTGCCGTCGCATAGCATTTCGTCGACTTATTCCTTGATGGCCTCAAGTTCCCGTGCCCAAATGCGGTACGTGCTCTGACAGGCAGGTCGGGCTTATTCGTCGGTTGGAACGTGGTGTTTAGCGCAGGGGTCTGACGAAGCGTCGATGGTAACGAGACGCGTTCATTGTAAGTCATGAAGTAATATTCTTTGAGCTGGGGTTGCTTATGTCTGGAAAGACCTCGACTGCAGTCGAAAGTGGGTTTGACAGCTACGGTCGTCGTTGGAGGTTCCCGAGAATCCGTCAGGGTGAAAGCATTAGTGGCTTCTGCGAGTTGATCTATGTAGGCGACCATCGTACCTGTATTTAAGTGCCTGTGTTCGCTGCTAGTTTGACACCATTGCCTTCGCTTCACCGTGACGCAGCACGGCTATGCCTCTTGCGACGCACATATGACTGGTTATGAGAAAGTCCGGCTCACCCGCGATTAGTCTGTAGGCACTTGGTGCGGATAAAAACTCACACTGGACAGCGGCTGAACGCTGGCATGCTCTTCCGTCACATGCAAGGCACGCTAACCGGCGTTGTCATGTGGCGGTATCGCATTGTTCGTGGAAGGCGTTGCTGACCTCGATTTTAGGTCGATGGCTGCTCCATGTTGGTCCAGGAAATCCGAGCCGATCATGACTTCCCTCGACCACTGCAGTAGGAGTAGAAAATTCGCTGAATAAGTCTGGTCGTCAGTCGTGACTCTCGCCATGCAGACTCCAGCCGGTCTTAAATAATCGCCCCTTGTTTTCGGGCATCTGGTCCTTCCCAGGCGTGTCATTACCTTCTTCAACTTGGCGGCGAAAGGACCACTGATGACAGAGTTGTCGGTTTCAGTGTCGAGAATGGCGGTGACGCTGTGCCCGTGGGTAATCACGTCTAGGTCGGTGGTTCGTCGTCTGGCGTGATGACGACGTTCGGCGTAAACAAACCGAAACATGTGACCGTGTCGATATAGAGGGCTTGCTGTGATAATAGTAATTTTCTGTAGGTATGCTACTTACCTATTTTTCTTTTTCGTTCCTTTCTTTGGAAATGGGGGCGGCTGTGGGGTACTAACTGTACGACGGTATTCTCAGTTTCCTTTTCTTCCAGATATTTCGACAAAATCTTCAAGATTTCCGGTCAGCCGGGGAGAGTCAAACAGTACGGAGGCTACTACACACACGAGAATAGCCCTCGTGCCAAGATGGTCAAAAGAGATTAAGCCACACTAAAGGACTTGAATTCATTATGACTTACACGAGGTGCATAATGAGTACGGTAGAAATTTATCGCTATCCCCACGTTAGTAATGTTTTCGATTGAAAGGAGTCCCGCAAGATAATTAGGAAATACTCAGGAAGCGGTGCCGATCAGTCATGGAGGCTCCCGGGCCGGTGTGAGCGTAATGCCGAGTCAGTGCATGTGCCACGAGATCTGTAATTTGGTTTCAAGTGCACCTGGAGGCCGCCTGCTCTTCTTTCAACAAATTACGCCACGAGGAACACCGACTTTCCCATGAGCCAGAACTAGCATTGGCCGATTTCATGGCGCTGGAAACGTTCTCAGTAGCACTTTATTTGTTAGTCTTGAGTTCAATAAATGTAGAATATACGTGTATCCAACTTCAAGAGCATCTAAAATGGTCTAGCGGCGTATTGGATGCTTTGAGACGTAATTTTTGGAGAGTAGAGAAAGCGATTTACAGTTGTATTTCAAGCTAAACCGAAAGTGTCCTGGCTCGTACGGCTGCCAGAATATTTTGACCGTATGTTCACTATTCCATCCAGAACTGATCGGGACCATTTCTCGGCTGTATTAAAAGTGTTGCAGCACCTCTATATGGTGCGTCGTTCTTAAAGCGCATGAATCCCGTTTCCTAATATCTTAAGATACTTTTCCCACAAGATATACGGGTTTACTTATACGAGTAATACAAAGGCGTCACCCACTTCCGCAAGTACAATGATTACGAGAATGATCTGTCACGCTGCAATTGCACGCCACCATACTGTCCTCTGCCATATCTGCACGCCACGACCTATTGAGCTCGGAGGGGAACCGCAATGCGCCAGGAATGCAGCGGCGTGCTGTCGGTGGTATTGACACCAAGGTAACGCAGATATTCTGGAGCGTTCGGTGTTGCTACGGGTTGATGAAGTTTTCTAAATGCCACACGGCGCCACAAGTTGGTGGGGTTTCTGGGCTGCTATTGGTCGTTGGCAATAGAAATGCGATGGTTGATCCAGATTGAACTCGCTCTGCTGGGTCGTTGGCTGCAGTGCGAAATCTCCTTACATTTTACAACAGCATAATTTGCGTACTATTAGGAGTATTGATATCACGAGAAAAAGGGCAAAAAAGAACGCTGAAGTTTACCACGCACGAATACACAGACATGTATGTATGTATGTATGTATGTATGTATGTATGTATGTATGTATGTATGTATGTATGTATGTATGTATGTATGTATGTATGTATGTAGTAATGGTATTGCACGCCGTTGTGGGACGCGGAGAGTTATTTATGTAACTTCTATTGAAAACACCTCAAAGGCCCTCTGTTGGAACGCTTCCCATGAGGGATGGGTTTACGAGCTATCGTTAATAAAGCAAAGATTTGATAGCTTTTATAAAGTTGTCCTCGTTTTTCTGTGATTGATGAGAATTGTAGGAAGGGCGTTGCAGTCATGGCCGCGTGACTGCAGAAGGAGTGATGGCGGGTGGTAGGTGCCAGAAGGAAATGGCTTGTTGCCAGGGCTCACAGCCCACGAGAGCTCTTTTGCCTTTTATCTTTTCAGAATCTTTCTCCATCGCTTTCAAGCATTTCCGCTGATCCTCATCGTAGCAATGTGTTGACGTAACAGCTGGTTTGGATACTGTGCTCTCGGAATCTAGCTAACAAAAAAAAAGAAACAAATTTTTATGACTAGCTAGGTGGTGAATGTACTTTCCGGAAGCGGATAAGCGCATTCCTCCATTATCCAGCAGGTTGGGTTGGATGAATATATACAAACTGAACAAAAATCGAGCTGTTAACTGAAGTCAGCACTCTGCGCTTTGTCTTTCTTGTTTTTTTTTTTCGTGTAATGTGCTTGTGCTGTTATACACAAATCTGTGCACTACAGAATAGCCTTTTACTCCTCCAGCCATTGTGCCTAGAACACTATGGCTGGAGGATTAAAAGGCAGGAGGTAGCTTCGTGGGGTCACATTGGAAGCTAATGTTTAAACAAATTAAGAAAGGACCATGGGAAACATGCGATTGACACGTTATGCTCAAGGGTTGGTGAGTAATCGCTTAGTGTGCGGATAGGAGCAAACAGAGGGAATGCGGTAATGCAGGTCAAGTAGCAATTAAGTGCAACCGAGCGGTCCTCAGCTATGACGAGCTGCCAACAAAACAACTGCCCCGTACCGAACAACTGTCATGCTGTTTACCATGGAATAGGAGCGCACATATTAGAAAAATTGAAGACAGGAACCTAGAGCTTACCATCGAGTTTAATCTACGTATCTCAGATATGGACACTGTACATTAGCCACGAATAGCAACCAGCTTACCCTGCTACCAGATATGCCGCAACGTCACGGCTACATTTTGCCTTCATTCCCACATTGTTCCAATATTTCAATCTATCTTTCACAAAACCGCAGCTGAAGCCTGGCTTACATCGTTCTTATTGACGGTTGTGCTTGGCATAATTAAGTCCTTCGATAGTCCGGCATTTCCGAACAGCACTAGTGCCACTCATTCAAGAAATAACTACAACTGCGGATTCGCAGCCCAACGAGCAAGAGAACGATGCCATTGTCTTAACCAGCGGAACTCATGCTGAAGGCCAGCGGAGAGCGAACGTGGTTGAGCCCTGGCGCTCCCTTTGCTCAAGCGAGGCCTTGTGCTATGGCTTGACTAGGAACGACAAAACCGAGAATCGTGACCGCTGTCGATCTTATGTTCCTGGTGATTTTCACTGCACCGCGTAGTGTGAAACGCCTGCTACTTGCTTGCCGTCGGCCTCAACAATGAGAAAAAATACGGACGGTACGCCTCTGGAAGTGAGGGCCTCTGCTGATAGCCATTCCTCACTCCGAAGTACCAGTTGCTGGGAGCGCGTCGCGGATACGCGAAGTAGGGAAACACATACACGAGAGTGAGTGCAGAGGAGAGGTGTCTTATAGAAAAGAAAAATAAACGAAGAAGGTGGAGGAAAACGTGCTGTGCATGGAGCCATGAAAGTCTATGCTCATCGGCGTCCAGTTCTCACACCAGAGCTGTGTCACGCCCAATGTGGTCTGCACTACATTACCGGTGTGAGCTGAGCCACAGTGCGAACGTCCGCATAGCTTTATGGATCAGTCAGCAAAATAAGCGACACTTCCTCAAACTCACCCGTGTAAAATTATATTTCGGCTTGGAATTCGCGCTCAGGTTCATGCTGATCGAACGCAACTATGCTCCATCAAATTCAGACTCACCATTATAAACTCAGCCGGAATCACTCAGATTCCAAATTTACCGGTATAAATCCTGTGCGCACACGCTCGGACCATAACTCTTGAATGTACGACTTCAATGAACCCACTCTGTCACCAACTCACAAACGTTTGCTTCAACCGGACTCACGGAAACTCAGAATCATGGTCGACCTATCGACATGAGTGATCCCGAGCCTGATCATAAGTGATGATGATGATTGTGGTTCGATTAGGAAAGGACGCTAATTTCTTCAGCCCATGTAGGGAGCATGACTAAGCGTCCGTGGGGATGGGGGAAAGGGAGTGAAAGGGATAGAGAGGAGAGAAAGGCCGTAGTGGAGGGCTCCGGAAATTTAGACCACCTGGGGATCTTTAACGTGCACTGAAACGCACAGTACACGGGCCTCTTGCATTTTCGCCTCCATTGAAAATGCGACCGCCGCGGCCGGGATCATAAGTTGGCCACTCTGCGTTTGCCACTCTGCGTTTGCCACTGCGTTTGCCACTCTGCGTGCACGAGTTCCCCTTTATTTCCCCTCTCCCGATAACGTTTCCTACTTCAAAAACAACACTTAGAAAAGAACACCTCGGGGGCGCCGTCACGCAGGGTGCCTTCGCACTGCTCTTCCACTCAGAGCAGAGGGAAGGCACCTTTCGCGACGGCGCACCCGAGGTCTGCCGGGCGCTCGTCTGCCGGACCCGGGCTATCGCAGAGATTGTCGTAGGAGTCCCGGAATAGGGACCCTCGCCGTTTTATTTTTTTTCATCAATAAGAAATGCCTTCATCATCATAATCAGAAAAGATATGCTAGACTCTTTCACTGCAAATTGTTCCTAAGGTAGTAATGCGACAAGAACTCTAGCTTGTACCGCTATAATAATAGTTGAAAGCAGGGTGTACATTCCAACATTGCACAAAATTTCTGCTTGCACGCTTTGTATCGTCAGGAATAACAGTGTTACGACCTGCGCTGGCACGCAGGTGACAAACACCAAACTTTTTTCGTCACTAGTGTATGTCGCCGTGAGTGGGCCGACGTGGGACATGGAGCCGCCGTTTAAGTGGAGCACGAGCGGTCTGCCAGTGGTTCACGTCGGCCACCCGAACAAGTCGCAGTTCAAACTGGTTGATCACAAGTGGAAATGAACGACTAGCGGCAAACACACTGGTACCATTAAGCCTAGAGATAATGCTTATCATCCTAAGTAGTTACTTGAGACCTGCGTAGAATAAATAAAAGCGACCGTTTCGCACCTTGGCACGAGGGTGCTGAGTGCATCGCTGTCGGAGAGCGTCCTTCGGGAACACGATGGGCTGCTCGGTGACGATGATGCAACTGTACTCCCTCTGCTCTAAACAACACGTGTGATGCGGCGTATCAAACAACGTTTCCGAGGTTTCATGAACAATAAACGTAAGGGACGATAGCTTTTCTGTTGTTGTTGTTGTTATGTGGGGTTTAACGTCCCAAAACCAGCTCTGATTGTGAGAGACGCCGTAGTGCATGGAGTGCTCCGGAAATTTCGACCACCTGGGGTTCTTTATCGTGCACTGACATCGCACAGCACACGGGCCTCAACATTTCGCCTCCATCGAAATGCAGCCGCCGCGGTCGGGATTCGATCCCGCGACCCTCGGATCAGCAGCCGAGTACCATAGCCACTAGACCACCGTGGCGGGGCACAATAGGTTTTCTGGCAGACAATATACATTTTTATAGCATGTTGTAAAGTGCTCATGTATTATACCGCTTCAGCATCGGATATGACCGTATAAAACAATGTATTGGTAGTGGCATAGGAGTTGTGAATGTTAGCAGTCGAAAAGTAAGGCACAAAATGCATTCCGATGAATTGTCAAGACCCTGAAGAAAATGTAGTAGGCTTTCAGGAACTAAGTTTTGTCGTTGACCCGACCTAATACACAGCCACAAAAACGCAACGATTTTTGCTGGGTCCAAAAATGGCGCGCTGCTTTGTAAAAAGCAACAAACTTCGTTTTGAGGCGCCCGATTCACAAAACTCACTCACAAATTTTCGCATAGGAGAAATTTTTCTGCTTAAGTGGATTCACCGAGCGAAAAAAAGTCGTAAGAGGCTATGGTTCTTTAATCAGCCGCTACAATAGCGAGCGCTGCGGTGGTCGCTTAATATGTCAGCTATGGTGATACATTTGCTACGTAGGCGAAAAAGGCTCGTAACTGGCTTCTCAAAGCGAAAGGGTTCCCCAAAACTGCGTACCTACGACGAAATCCTAAGAGCGGTTCGGAGTACTCTTACGAGCAACATGGCGGCGTTGGCAGGGGCAAAAGCGGCGAAAATTTGGGTGTGGTAGTTGATAATGAAGGAGCAGGAATAAACGTTCATTTTGGGAAAGGGCCATTTTTCGCCCGAGGCGGGCGGCTCTCTCAGTCCAGAAGGCTGTTGGCTGATACCGCCGCGCGAGCCCGGTCCACCAGACTTCACTGGTCCTCCAAGCACTGGGCTGTTAACAATGCCTCCCATGCCTCTTTAATCACTTGTAGCCGTTGTGGAGCGTCGTCATCAGCGTTCTCTTCGCAGTGTGGGCACACCAGTATCATGTGTTGGAAGGTGTCCGGTGCGTTACAATAACGGCATAAGTAGGGGAACTCTGTTCGGTGGATCCGGTGCATAAGAATTCATTCACGTATTTATTTAATGATTGATCGATTTATTTATTTATTTATTTATTTATTTATTTATTTATTTATTCATTCATTCAAGATACCCTCTATGCCATTGGCATTGCAGAGTGTTCGTTTGTGTTCGTATGTATAGACTGCTGAGGGACGTGGCTTCATCGTTGCTTAATTTCGGATGTGGTTGTAAATACTGGCGCCTTTCCAATCGGCAGTGTTGCAGTATGTCGGCATAGTGTAAAGAAAATCCTTCACCCTGGTCGCTTTGCGAAGCCCCTGTGGCTGGAAATCCCGGCTGGTATGCTCTCGGGCAACGGCGTGTGCTGCTTCGTTTCCTGCCAGGTGTTCGTCGCCTGGTTTCCATGCGACGTGGGTGTCGGGAAGCTGTTTTCAAATGCCTATTTGTTTTATTATCTTGATTGCGTCAGCAGAGACAGGGTCTTTCTGAAAATTTCTACATTGCGAGTCGCTGAATACTACAGCTGTCTCTTTAAATATCGTAATGTCGAAGCCGATGGCAACTTCCTCCACTGTTTCTGGATTCCTGCCCGCTATGGTAGCAGTCGCGAATTATTTTACCCGTCGCCTGTCGCAGTCGCAGTTTGCCTGTTTCAGTCGCCAATTATTTTAATTGGCGACTGCGATGTGCTTAGCCTTTTGCCCTTCAACTTTGTCCATTTGCTTGCGTTAGCGGGTAATGTGCGGAACCTTTAATCACACACCGATACGATTCAGTAGTAAATTCTTGAATTTTTTAAATTCATATTGTTAACGTACAGGCCAGAACAGGAGTTGCTGTATTGGTCGCAAAGACAGTTGTTAAATAAAAAATACGAAATATTGTCTTGCCTTTCATAGAACTAAAATGACATAAAAATACAGGGAAAAAAGCGTAATGAAATAAATGCACAAGATGCTATTTTACAACACAAATGAGCTTGCTCAGGATCACACGCGTAAAAAAATGTATTCAGATATATGAATTGTTATTCCGTCACTAGTAAACGGCATTAAGTGCAATCGGTAATATCGCTCCACAATGACATTTCAAGAATTTTGACATCATTACACGTTGCAACATCATGCGGCAATCTCTTGCACTGATCGATAGCCTACACAATAATGTTTTTAAACGAATGTGTGTCGTGTATAAAAGGCTGTATGTAATGTCCGTGCCTAGTGGGCGAACGTGCTCAGTTACAAATTAAAGTTTTGGCTATTTCAGTTTCATATTCGCCATGCATTATCTAAAAAAAATTGGCAGATCCCACGTGCAGTGGGAATGATACTTGCCATCTCAACGCCGTTAGCGACTGCGTTCTTCCGAATGAGATAAAAATAAATCTTGAAGCCCTATTGTGAACGTGTTCACATTTGGCCAATATTTTTAGGTGTGTATGGTTTCCATATCGGAAATGCGTATTCGTGGAATGACAAAATTGTAGTCTTATACGCTAGAAGCTTTACCTCGATTGTCGGATCACTTTTACGACGAAGCATCCAGTTTCTTTTGTGACTTATCGCAGACATAGTCTGCGTGGCGGCCCCAACTCAAGTAATATGTCATGTGAACACTCAGGTATTCTGACACTTCGCAAAGTAGTTAATCATGTATCACTCGGTCAACAAGAAGAGGCTTCTTTTTGCGTCTAGTAGCAACGCCGATGCGCGTTCCAAGCAGCGCACTAGGAGAGTGTTCGCGTTCATGTGGAACGCTGACCGCGTATGGCCGGCACGCCGCTGTGCGTCCCTTGTCGGTTATAACAAGGCTCATATTAGAATCACCCCACACTGCCACACTCGCAGCGTGCATTTCGCAGCTCAGCAGTCCCCTTCTGGCCGCATGTAACATACTCGTGACTTCCTCGATAGAAGGGGGACCCTGTGGCCTACTAATAGCTGCCATAAGAATCCGACCAGAAGAAGATCACGATGCACCAAGCACGAGATGGCTGCGCCTGTTCTGTTCTCGTCTGCCTAAATGTCTTCTAACAAAGTGTAGTGAAGAAGCGCGCCCTCAGGAGCTCCGCAGCCGTATGACACTTCGATGACACTTCGATGAGTTATTTCAATCCTGCTTTTGCGGAAGATGCCAAGGATGGCTGATACACGATTAAGGCGTGTCTCAAATTTGCGACAAAATAGCATGAAGTCGCCTAGGTAACAGAGGCAGATCAACGTCGCAGCCTTTGGGTCAGAGTGCCAGCGATAGGCTCCCACGAGGCTGGTGCATTACCTGGTCCGAACGCCGTAACCTCTGTAAGATACCAGCTATCGGGAGTGATGAAAATAACCCTTTCCTCTTCTCTCTGAACACCAAAACCAGGCAAAAACCACAGTGACCGTCCGTTGATAAAATGTATTCTGCCCTGTAAAGCGAATCGAGCTTATCCTGAATTTACAGCCATAAGCAAAGGCGCTGTTGTTCATTTCAGGTTAGAGAAGGGTAACGGTCAAAAAAGAAAAAAAAAAACCCACACGCGACTGTTGTTCCAGCAAGCAGAACCTAGAAAAATTTCCCTTAGAAAAACACAAGGGTGAAAGCCGTCCGGATATGAACGAGGTGTCCTGGACTTCGTTCATTTGTCATGCCAGAATGTCATCGCTGTTGGAAGAGGTGCTCTTTCGAAGTGAATTAAAGGGATTCATTATGTAATTCTCACTATACGTAACTAAAATGCACTATGTTATTATCGGGACGCCAAGGTAACCCACGTACTGCGCGTCATGTATGCATGTACTGCGTAGGAGTCAAGAAAGAGGCGAACCTATTGAATCAGCATAGACTACGCCTGGTACGCTATCCCGGCGCCGAAATCCCTTTTGAACGAGTCGCGTTTCCTTGGGCGTTTGCGACGAATATTTGCATAATGTATTATCCACGAATGATCCGCATATTTTTTTGTGGCATTCGCATCTCACAGACTATGCAAGATCTCCCTTCGGTCACAGAACACGTGGTTACTAACCACATTTTGCTGCGTTCTAAAAGAGCCTAAACACCGGTCCGCAGTTGTATTAGGATGCAGTAAAGGGATTGTGCTTTCTTGCGCTCATTTCAAGCCTTGGGATGTAACTCGTCGCTTCTTGCACTCAAAGGTGGGCTTCACCATTCACATGACTTGAAGTTCGCATGACGGACAAGCTCGTATTTTATCAAAGCACTACATGCCGCTGAAATTTTGACTTACATATATCCTATCGTAAGAGGCTTTTTGGAAGTCTGTCTTTTAATAATGTTCTGCAGTACAAAAAAATGTGGCAAGGTACCTAACTTGTGACTGGTTTTCTTGCAGAGGATGTAGCGCCAGGTCATACCTGGACGAATAATACGTACCCAGGAAAGATCATGCCATGGGACAGCTGCTACCTTACTTCGGCTGGCATTGTAAGCTGCGCTCCACGTGTTTCAATTTGCTAGTTTATTTAAGAATGTAACGGGGCGGATCGACGAACATTTTTGTTGGTCAAAACATCCGGGGCCGTTCTTTAGTTGTTCCAGGGCTCAACCACCGACTTAAAGGAGTACTGACACGAATTTTTGACATTCTCGTATTGTTGCTGTAAATGAAAGCACTGGCGTGGAGAAGCCCGTAACCAGCTATAATTATGAAACCATGGAAACCAGCTATGATTAGAAGAAACGCCGTAGTGGAGTGCTTCGAAAATTTCGACCACCTTGGGTTGTTTAACGTGCACTGAGGTCGCAGAGTACACGGTCCTCAACATTTCGCATTCATCGGAATGCAGCCGCCGCAGCCGGGATCAATCCTGCAACCCTCGGGTTAGCAGCCGACTACCATAGCCAACTAGACAACCGTGGCGGGGCCGCGAAATACAACAACAGGATGCTGAAATGAATAGGGGATAATGGGCTGCCAGGTAAACGAGAAAAAGGAAGTTAGTGTATGCTTCAGTACCTCTGCATGATTCCTAAAATTAATTTTTTCTCCGCTTTATGTCATAACAAGGAAGCTGACGTGGTAAAGTATAAACTCCCATACTCTTTCTACAGGTACAGGAATACCGCTGTCGATTTCAGTGCACATGAGTGTACCTCCTGGGCTTATTTAGCGCGCAATGACTTCACTCACTACGCGGGCCTCAAGATTTCGCCTACATCGAAATGGAGGTGCTGCTGCAGGGATTCGATACCGCGACTCTCAGATCAGCAGCCGAGTGCCATAGCCACTAGGTGACCGTGGCAGAGCAGCTCAATCTGACGAATAATCAGAAAGGCTAGGAGAAGACGCAAATGCCGACAGCTTTTCGACGGCAGAACGGGCTGCTGTGTGCCTGTCTCCACAGTAGGGCTATAAGGGGGTAATCCTGCCCCCGGATATGGATTAAGAAGTTGAGGTCTGCAGCTGCAGTTGCGTTGACGTCAATACATTGCAAGATGAATGTGACTCGCAGGCAATCAGGGAGACATAGTTCTGAAACGACAACAAGAACTTCTACAACCTGGTGTTACCCACTGTTGTGATGATGGGCTGGATTAGAGCAGCGGTCGCCCCTTGACCGGCCGTAACCGGTGAAGAGTGGCCGCGCACAATGTCGAAGGAGAGCGTTAGTATGCATTGACATACATCTACATGGCTGCGTCAGGTTGTATTGAAAAGGGCAGTTTTCCATTAAATTGTAAACATATGCTGTAGAATTTCTGCACACTTCGGCGGTAAACTGCTTAAGTTATGGTGTACTTAAGAGGAGCAGCTTGCTGAACGGTTGCAGACGCATTGGGAAAATGCCGCTCTTTCTCGGATGCCACCACCGGACGAGTGCCGCAAGAAACTGGTGCGTTTGCGTAGTCGAGACGCGAAATGTCAAATTACAACACTGTATCGAACGTTCACTTTCGTGCAACTGCATGTTTCATTTTGCATATCTTTAATTGGTAGGTCCTAAACGACTTAACATTTGCCCTTAATCTCTAACGGCCATGCAAAACATCTTCATAACTTCCACGGCATCTTTAAATATCTTCCTGTTTTGCTATGACTGCCTGTTAGTATACCTTCTGGATGTAGTACACTGACAGGCAGTCAGTTCACCACATTCTCAGTGGATCGCAATGGGATACGGACCGCCTTGCATAGAACCATCAGCACGCTCAGGACACAATGTTTACACAGCGTAGGTTACATTCCAGGAGATCGTCTCCATAGGCAGGAATTTTAGATACGTCTCCCTACATCGTGTGGTAGTGTTAAACACCTGGTTGGCAGCGTTTTGAAACTCAGAATTGAAATTTAAAAAAACGTGCACGATACCGCAATTTTCGCAGGACCTTAGGTTTTCCGTCTTCGCGGCTCCGCTGGGAAGAACTGCAAGCGCAGCGCGCGTACTAGCGCTTCTGCGCTCACGGCGCCGCCAGAGTGAGCAAGGTAACATGGTGAAGACGGAAAACCTAAGATCCTGCGAAAATTGTGGTGTTGTGGAAGTTTTTTTTTTACTTCAATTCTGAGTTTCAAAACGCTACCAACCAGGTGCTTGACACACCCAGACCAGGTAGGGAGGCGTGTCTAAAATTCTTGCCTACGGCTTCGCAGCGGAACAGTTGGTCCGCCGCTGTGGTGTAGTGATTACGGTACTCGGCTGCCACCTAAATAACGCGAGTTCGATCCCGGTTGCGGCGGTCGCATTTTCGATGGAGGCGGAAATGCATGAGGCCCGTGTACCGTGCGTTGTCAGTGCACGTAAAGAACTCCAGGAGGTCTAAATTTCCGGAGCCCTCCACAATGCCCTCTCTCTCCTCTCTATCTCTTTGACTCCCTTTCGCTCACCCCCACGGACGCTTAGCCGTGCTTCCTACATGGCCTGCAGAAAACAGTGTCCTTTCCTAACGAAACCACAATCATCATCATCAGAGTAGCCGCCTTTTAAAAACCTCGTGGGTCATGCCGCCTGGTTTTACCGACAGAGAGGGTCGAAGTACGCCGATTCCTAACTCTATGACAAAGCGCTTGAGGTGCATAATACTCTAGGCCACTGATACCCCTTGTGCTGGAACTTGCGTGCGCTTGTGTGTGCGCGTGCGCATGCTCTTTAACCATGAACTTTCTTTACCTCCCGTCGTCATGCGACCTTCCGGTGACCTGGACCCTTACAAAAATGCTATATATGGCGATATCAGGAATTGGGCAAATGTGGCTATATATGTCACGTGCCCGTATGTGGGCGTATGGGGCCGTATTTGCCCAAATCGTTTTAGAAACATATGTGGCAATGAATGACACACACGAGGAATGCCATGTACGACTCTTATGCGTATTGGGCAAATACGGCCACGTAGGGACCCGTTCCATAAATAGCCAGATATGTATATATGGCCATATATGTATATCTGGCTATATATGGCACGTGTCCGTACGTGTCCCTATTTTCCTGATATGCATCAGAGTCTTACATGCCATTCCTCGTGTGTGTCTTTCATTGCCACATATGTTTCTAAAACGATTTGGGCAAATACGACCACATACGGCACGTGCCATATATAGCCACATTTGCCCAATTCCTGACATGGCGAGTTTCACAGCACACGAACATAGGAAAAATTGCGACAGAGAAGAAAGAGCGCTGACTTCCAACTGATCTTTATTTTGAAGAGCAAGAAGATATATACACACAAAGAAGAAAAAAACATCAAAATAACAAGCCTAATCAACATACTGTCAGTCAAATAACATGTGACAGGTGTACGCGATTGCCCCTCAGCTCGGCCAGGTAATCACGCTCAAACCGTGATAGTGCAACGGATGGGGTACTTACACATTTGTCGCCTAACTTGTGTATCATTTCCGCTTCCATTATCTCGCGGGTAAGCTGAGACCGATGCCTTGCCACTATCGCACACTGATAAAAGAGCGGCCTGCAACCGCAGTCCCGGCAATGAATGCCAAGGTGCCCTTGCACCGCATTGTGCACGTTGTTTCGGTGCTCGCGCAGGCGGTCGTTAACGCACCTGCCGGTCTGGCCGACGTATGCCTTTCCACACGTCAGTGGAATTGAATAAACGACGGCTACTGCGCAAGGGATGTAGCGAGACCTGTGCAAGGGGCAATAGAGCAAGGGGCAGAGTTTGCACGAGGTGCGTTGACCCGCTTGCATAGTTTCTGCAACTTTTCAGGTGCAGAAAAAACTACCTGAACACTGGCTGCTTGGCCAATCTTCTTTAACCTGTGCGAAATGCTGTGCACATACGGTAGAATGACTGGCCGGCTCGTTTCAAAACTGGTGCGCGATTGCCCCTCAGCCCTGGCCGGGCTGAGGGGCAATCGCGTACACGTGTCACATGTTATTTGACTGACAGTATGTTGATTAGGCTTGTTATTTTGATGTTTTTTTCTTCTTTGTGTGTATATATCTTCTTGCTCTTCAAAATAAAGATCAGTTGGAAGTCAGCGCTCTTTCTTCTCTGTCGCAATTTTTTCCTATGTTCGTGCGCTGTGAAACTCGCCATCATGAACGTAAACCAACTAGCCCAAGCTGCTACACTTGTAAACCTGATATGGCCACATATAGCATTTTTGTAAGGGGCGCCAGGGGCCAGCGCCTTTTTCCTTGTACTCAAACGACATTATCCGGCAGACCAAGCGAAGGAGTAGACGTAGAGGTCTCCGGGAACCAGAAAGCGAACACCCGGGCATAATGTCAAAAGACCGAAAGAAGCTTGAGCAGACCGTCTAGTCTGGAGGAGTCAACAGCATTGTCTGTGCTCGCTCTGTCAACTTATGTGGCGCATGTACGATGGTAGTTGACTGGGACGTCTCGAGACCAACGACCTCTTCACACCCAACGACTCGAGGCCTCGGATTTTGACGACTACGTGGTCGGAGAGATCATGCACAGGTGTCTGCTGATGTAACCTTGCGAAGAATTCCTGCTCCTTGTGCGTCTTCTCCCAGAAGGGCTTCTGCAGCATGTCCACGGCGTCCTTGTAGCATTATTCGGTTTTTGGAAGGCCCGCCACCGCTGAAGCACCGCCTCCTTTCAGAAATAGTCGCAAATAGTGAAATTTCTATGCGCGGGGTTAGACTCGCGTTAGTGGGAACAATCTGGACAAATTGCTCCCAGTACTGGAGATGTGTATCCATTTACACATGTCCCAGAGAAAGGAGTGATCGTAGGCTTTGGTAGCTTGGCCCCCGTCGTTTCCGACGGCGAAGCAATCGTATGGGTAGCCGACATCGAAGCCTATGATGCGTGCGCACTTCTTGAAATGCGGTACCGCCAACTGAAGCTCAGCACGAGCATATGAGGGCAACGCGTCGCGTTGTCCTCATATTCTAAGACGTCATACTCGTCTTCGAAGTCCTCGTCCGCGAGCAGGCTCTCTAGTTTCAAATTTATTTTGTTCAGCTAGTTGTTATTAATATTCAGCCTCTCATATGTGCAGTCGAGCGTCTCGTGCGTTGCGGAGTCATTACGAAGAAGAGCACTCGCCTCATTGATGATCCGACTGTTCAAGGATCGTCGTAAAGTCCACCTTGCCTTGAGCTTGTCCATCTTTATGTAGGCCACTTGTCGCAATCGGTTTGTTCTTTCCCGGGGTTCCGGCACCAAAGTTTATGGATTATGCCGGGTTGAAACCGCTGAAGAAGCCTACTCCGTCGATAGAACTAACAAATCCTTTAATCAGACTGATCTCGGTCGTGACGGCCCCGCTTACAGCCGAGAGTCCCGCTTCTCCTCCCATGCTTGCCGACTCTTCCTCTTCTCTTGCTTCGCCGGCGCTCCATACAAAAGCACATTCATACTGAACCAGGTTGCAATGGCTCGCAGGACCTCCTGCAAGCACGAGTCCACACACACCTCGCCTTTCATTGCAAAAAATGTGATTCCATTTCCTCCTTTGATAATACTGTCACTCTGTTAAGTTATAATAAGGAAACATCTGGGGAAATCGTAGCAGCTTCTTCATTTCACAGCATAACGTAATTTTGTTAGTTAACCTTCCATTGCTTTATCAGCCAAAGATATATCGCTTTTATCCTCTCTTTTGTAATTATTCGATCATTTCACCTGTTTTTTTTTCTGCGTAGATGATGTTCAAGCAGGCGTTGCACAGATCTGTTAGGATAAAAAGTCCAAAATTTCTGTTATAAAACCAGTTTTCAGAACGTGCTTGTCCTGTGTGCTTCTCTGCTTCGTGCCTGTGTTAGTCGCGCTTAACAAGCATTTGTACATTTGTACTTGCTGCAGTAAACCCCCTACAGGACAAGAGAATGGATGGAATGTTTCTGGTCCACCGCAGCATGACCGCAGTTGCTGGAGAGCCTGGTATTGATGGAATTGATGGAAAGCTAGCTACTTCAGGCGTCCACGGTACTTTTTTATGGCCACGTCCAGTTTTAGACATAGGTCGGACTCTCTGGCAGTGCTTCTCGATGTGACAGCTCTCGGTGGAGTTAGTGCGGAGTGCTGGAATCACTCAGTGATGACGTACTTACGAAAATGACCAACGCTGTTATAAGTGATACTTGTTACCTTAAGAGTCAAAAAGGGAGCGTCGTGGGTCAGGGAACAAACGCGTGCTGATGATATACTAGTGGAAATCAAGAAGACCCAATAAGGTTGACAGATTGGATCACTAGAAAAGGCGAGCGTGGCAGGGGGCGGCAAAAAGGTAGGTGGTGTACGAGATCAAAGATTTCGTGGTGACAGCGTGGTCGCAGTTAGCACTGGAACGGGATAATTTGAGGTCTATTGTAGAAGCATTGGCCGTGCGGTGAACGTTGAGAGGCAGATGATGATGATATGATGATGATGATGATTAGGATATAAATGAAGAAACGAGTGTACAATAGAATCGGTAGGCTCATAAAATGCTTATCCACCCCTCTTCATAACAGGCTTGCCTGAAGAAGCCCCAGTTGTGTTGATTTACGGTCCGTTACGACCACTTGAGCAATCGAAGCGTTGTACGGGCGAACTAGCCAGACACGATAGTCGGGCACAACCTAGTCACTCTGGAGAGGCCCAGCTCCGATGTCCGAAGCGTGGCAGCCGGTTGCCTCGGCGACTAAGGAAGTAGTCCTGCTCGAAAAATGTGGTCTTGCTTGTGAACCACGCACTTGCTGCTATAATTAAGACATCGTACGCTGAGGCTCGGTCTCGTAGAACTTGCGGGTTGGGAGTGTCAGACAATGTGTGCATTTGCAGGTAAAAAGATGAATCCGCGCCTAGAATGACTTGGTGCGTCGTGTGCCACGGTGGGATATCGACTACACTAGTCTGTAGTCTTAAAGAGCGACTATAAACTGTCTTAACTTTCGCATGATTTTAAGTAGACCGGCGGTCTCGCACTTCGCCTCCGCCGCAATGGGACCTCCATTGCGGGGAACGGCACCGGCCTCTTGGGGCACTGGACACGCGGCAATCCAAACCCCTGGGGGCTCTTTCCTTCGTTAGTGGTGTCACCGACCGTCTCGCACAAGACGCCAATCAACGCTGTGCGCCGCCTGATGCATCCACATGGTCGTCCACGTCTGGTGGGCAAAAAGGCCGGAGACGTAAAATTGTGTCCACGTTTGGCGCATGAAAACGCCCTTATAACCTGCAACACTACCGGCATTTGAAGGACAGAGACTTGGAGAGTCTTCGATTATGACACCGAATGTGAATGATTTGATTACTTTGCGTAGAGGACGCGTTACCGAATCGAAAAGCGTTCTATCGCATCACTTGGGTCGATGGAGATGAAGCGTCCTTAGCCAGTTCTTTTAGGGGCGAAGATCCTTAAGGTTTGGGTCTGTCCGTCCGTTGTAGTAGCGCGTTACCGACTAGGAACGCGCTACTAGGAGGGCGCGTGTGGGAGGCGCGCCCTCGGCGCGTGCCTCCCGGCGCGCGAGCTCTCTCACTCTTCCATCTGCCCTCTTGTGAGAGAGAGAGAGAGACAGAGAGAGCGAAAGGCGCGCGTTGACTATGGAAACGCTCTTTCTTCGATGAACGCGCTACCAGCTCGCAATGAAGGAGAACGCGCCCTCACCCGCGAGAGACAAGCTTGACGCAGGCAGCGTCTTTTAGCCAGTTTCTTGATTGAAAAATACCGACTGCTCGCGCTGGAGAACCGTTCACCGGCCACCCATATATATATATACAGGCACTGGATCTTGACTTGCAATGAACTGCCGGTGGGAGATTTCACTTGTGCGTAGTTGAACCATAAGGATTCGTAGCGTGCGCGTTGACTAAATTAATCCGTAACTCGGCACGATCTACGATGAACCTCCGGAGCTTCGCCCACTCATCATCATTCACTCCGTGGATATGCTGTGAATTTTTTCTTGTGTCCTTGTTTGATGCCCTTCGAGATATTTTCGGTATTTTTCTGAACGAAAGTAATGATCAATTTCATTAGGAAGGCATATTAAACTGCAATTACGTGTTCCTTGCAATTTCGTCAACTTGATTTAATGGACTTTTCTGCAATTACGACGTACTCTAAGCGCTGCATTATTCACGACATGCATAAAACTCCATTAGGTCCAGAAAACTGATTAGAATCTGCTAAATTGCTTGGAGAACTGCAATTTATGATTTTCTTTTCTGCGCGAAATTACCTGTCATCCTGAAACCTCTGTGCACAACAGCTGAAACACTAGTCATAAAGCTAGGCAAATGGATGAACTCCCGGTTCGCGAAACGGCCGACAATGTTGGCGTTGTGCGCGACAGTATCGCGGAAGAAAGCTTTGCCACCGCAATTACGCTGCTTCCATTCAGTAGAAAAAACAATATGGCAGCTGTCATATAGCGATCACGGGGCGCTTGAGTGTCACTTCGCCGGCGTTCTGTAATGATATTTTGTGGCACGTTCTGCTAGGAGCTTGGAGTAAATGGCAAAAGCTGTGTCTCTGTCCATAATCATCGGTGAGGCTTAACCTTACATTAGACACGTGAGCCTTATCACAGTGGTGCTCACTGTAGCTTTTCTTTGTGCTTTGTGTCGAAAATGCCCATTACTTAAAGACTCCGCCACCGCTGGAGAGGTTATTACGAAATGCGACAGACAATTTGCTTGGACTCAAAGGGGAGCTGTGACAAGCAGTTTCCGTGTTCCTCATCGGCGCTACTTGACGTGTGTTACGACCTATTTTTCTGGAGGCACAAAAGTTGTTATGAATGTTTGAGAGCTATGCATGCACGTGTGGTGGCTTTGGGGCACTGTTCGTCTCACGCCAGCTGTGTGTTGTTCATTTAGTGCAGAGAGTTTTGGCGCTATGATTGTTGCGTTTCATAAGGGACGAAAGAATACCTGCCTCTTTTGATACACAGCAAAAGAAAAAAAATGATAATCTGTGTTGTTTTCCTCTAGGCGAAGCTGACAAGCACGCGCACAAACAGACGCGCACGCAGGTATATCAGAAGATCGCCTGTGACCTCAACGAGAGATTTCGAAAATTTTCTGAATTAAAATTATGCAACTGGTCTCAAGACGTGTCCAAGAGTAACATATCATTAGGCAAGAACGTATTCAATGGACACATTTATACTTAATACACTGAACTCACATGTGCCCAACAGCGTACCATACATGTGGTAACTATGAAAAGAAGGCCGGTAGACGCGACTGTTAGCATGCGACTGTGTTGGCTGCATGAGGAAGACTGCAAAATGCAATGTCACAGCAAGCTTAGGTGATTTCGTATAACATTGCTGGCAATCCTTCGCCGGACCCTATCACAAATGGGTTCTAGGTAAAGTTCGGTTATGCTAGCAGAAGCCTCTCAGCCCTCTTTGTCATGTCGTATATGGTGATCGGTAGTGCAGAGATAGCGTCACTACAGCTTTGTTTCCACCATGGAGCCGTTATAATAATAGCTGCTCCGACATAGGTTGCGTGAAAGCGACAAAATACGGGTATTGCTTTGCCTGTGTGCGTAAAAGAGAAACATTTTAATGAAGCCCTTAAGGCCTGTAAACTACGACAGAAAAGTGCTGCTGTTTTAGTCATAACTACATCGCAAAAAGCAAAAAAAAAGTATCTTGCACATTGCGCTCGATGTGTCGTAGTATACATTCAGCTTTTCCAAATGGTGATGATGGCTTCTTCGACAGCTGTTGGGTTGAGCGATTTCGCATTTAAGCACAGAAAGGAGCCCTTAGAATGCTGGGCCGCCTCTCTAGATAACGAATTGGTGGTAATTCTTCATATGGAACCGGGTGTGTACTCTCAAATAATAGGTCATCCTTGTTCGAATGTGGCACTTCGCTCACAACGTGCACAATGTGAAGAGTGGCAAACAGGGCAGTCTAAAATGAGTGTCCGCAAAAAAATGAAGTAGCTCATCCCTGTGGAGAAAATGAGGGACAGCGAAGCTTGACATGTGCGTGCCGCACCTCCTAATACTCTTCTTTCTTTCTTTCTTTCTTTGCGGTGTTTCTTTGTTGCTGTTCAAAACTATTAGGCCCGGTTTGTCGGAAATTCAAAAGATTGTTTCTTGATTGAGAAATACCGACTGCTCGCGTTGGAGAAGCGTTCACCGCAACCCATATATATATATATATATATATATATATATATATATATATATATATATATATATATATGTATGCACTGGATCTTGACTTGCAATGAAGTGCCTGCATAGTTGAACCATGAGGATTCGTAGCGTGCGCGTTAACTAACTTAATCCGGAACTCGGCACGATCTACGATGAACCTCCCGAGCTTCGCCCACTCATCATCATTCACTCCTTGGATATGCTGTAATTTTTTTTTTTTTGGATAAGCAGCCCAATGCCATGAGCACTGAACCACCGGCGCGGGACAAAAAAAATGTCCAGGAGACAAATGTATGGTTCAGATATGTTAAAATCTCGCAAGCGTGGCGTCTATGCTTGCGGCTAAAGGTACCCCACAACAACACTTACTGAACACAGCCAAAACACAGCGCAGACCTGTCATGGAGGCTGCTGTAAGCATGTGAGCGCAAATACTATTGGACTGCACCCAACAGGCAATTGGCGGTTAGGTTTCAGACACTGCTGGAGAGCGCCCTTTCTTCTTTCAACAAATGACGTCACTTCTGGGCAGTGGCTATTAGTCGCTTGACTTCTTTCGTTGGCGCTTCAAGACGCATCCTTCAGGAGAGTCTGGGCCCGATTTCTTATGCCAGCACTGATTAACAAAGTTTTGTTACACGCCAGTGCACTGATTTCTTCCGCCACTTCATAGAGGGCGCCTAGGGTTCCACTTTTTCGGGAGCAACTGGTTTTGGCGTGCGCAAATAGCGGTAGAAAGGGAAGCGAGGAGTGCGTGCGCGCTTCTCTACATGTGACAATAGTTTTGGCGTAACGAGGACTAGTACACTGCGGCAGCAAAGGCTAAGCAATACATGGTTCGTTTGAAAAGAAGGGCCCCTGTGGTAGCAGTGCTCCAATCACTGTGGACGCACTGCACTTTCTGCTCGAGCTGATTCTATCGTATTTACGAAATTACTGGATTAGACTATCTCTTTTAAAAGGACGTATAAATGCGTAAAGCAAATGCTTCTTATTTTAGCTGCGAGTATAAAAGTTGCATGATTGATTTCTGGGGTTTTGAGTTCCAATACCACCATTGATTAGCGGATATAAAAGTTGAACATGCGAAGCTTGTGCTGTGACTCGGGCTGCAGTGCTGAATCAATGTGTGCTCCAGAGATTTTCTAATACAGGCAGAGGAAATCTAGGGAAAGGAGGTTTCGTTTGACGTTCACGGGCCTCTTGTCTTGCACCAGTGAATCTTAAGCACCGGGTCGTATGCAGAAAGATCAAAGTGAGGGCGAGAGTAATTTAACAACAATTAGGTCTTCATATCTGAAACCGTAATCGCTATTTGAGGCTGTGGGACTAAATAATGTGTTGCAGTGCATGGCCCTCATTATCGAACAAGACAACGTTATCCGCAGATCGTAGGTTATTTGCTGCTGCATTCGATGTTCATCATCAACTCTAGTTTTGATAGTTTGCTGTGCTACACGCACCTAACGTGCAGGGAAAATCATAGAAACGATATTCTTGTATGCCCCTGCACTTACTGCATCGGCTTTACTGCTACACACTAAAAATTTTAGCCCTACGAAGGAACCGCCATTTCCACGTCTACGGGAGCTCATCCTTCAATACAGAAGTGCGCGTGCGTACATAGAAAAAAGGAGCCTTTGAAATACAAGTTTTCTCTCAATACCACGCTTGTAAATCCTTCCGTGTGTGGACACAACCCAAGCTCTTAATCTTGGATGCTCACAACTTATAAAATTACTTTACCCAGAAAAACATTCTCGTTGGCTACTATTCCAGGAGTTTCAACTGATTTTCAAGAAAGCTAAACAACCCTACACCTAGTGAATTTATTTTGTGAATGTGACGTTCACACTCCGTGTACTAAATGCGAACAATTTCCTGGGGAAGTTGACCAACCATGACCGTATCTATCTATCTATCTATCTATCTATCTATCTATCTATCTATCTATCTATCTATCTATCTATCTATCTATCTATCTATCTATCTATCTATCTATCCGCCTACGTTACGGCGCCCGCCTGGTCGTCTCGTTCACCTGTACAAATTGGTACATACCAAGACTAGAATGGTAGGATTCGAGCGCATGACGAACACGATTGATTGATTGAGTCATCAATAAACTGATACTGTCGTGCCGTACGTCACGACTGATGATAATGCAATCACGTGTGGCTCATAACTGCGCTGTTCCACGCATTGGAGGGCTGGAGGATGGGCTCCGAGGTTCAAAACAAGCACTCTGCCACTCCTTTACGGCTGCTTTTGCCACGCTTTGCGTGATGTATATAAACCTATTGGACAGCCAGTAGTGATGGTGGGGTTAGTGCTCAGTTTTCACACAGACTCTGTTACTCGCACACTAGGCAGAATGGCGAAAAAATTACTCGCTGCCTTTTTCGCGGGGCGGTGGCTCCCAGAATTCGTGCGACAGAAAAATATTTTATGGAAGTAACGCATGAGCCATGAGGGCGAATTTGAATACCACAACTTCGTTGGTGTTCCTTTATTGCATGTCTTTTTAAAGGGACCTTGAAACGGTTTTGACGATTTTGTGCAAACATGGTGATCCGGTAGAGCGGGTCATTAGGACCGTTCCAGAACAGATTTCAGCGCTGTGTGTAAAGTGTGTAATTTACAATAAGATTTTGAACATGCGTATCGCAAAAGATCGCAGCGGCTCGCCAAAATGCGTTTTCAAACGGCAACGCCAATCGAACTACGAATGGGAGGTCGCTGATTGGCCCCGAACCAGTCTTGTGCACGTAACTTTCAAAACCTAGCTGCGAACAACGTGCTTCTACAACGTACTCCTTCGCTTCAGCCAGCGGTATCGTCGCGGCATCTGGCGGCGTACACACGAGTCGCCGGCACTCTATTACAGAGGCTACAGTGCACTAGAATATGGGTAGTGGGTTCAGGAGAGGGCATGCTCCACGCGCCGGCGTGAAGCGGAGCGTGTTGACGGGTCGCGTATGTATGCGGCGGCGCTGCGGTAGAGTGGGCTGTACGCTCGGCGGCTGCGCTCAGCAATATCCCCAGCACTCCCGCCTGCTGCAGTAGCAGCGACTTGCGTTTGCTTTCTTTGCTGTCTTGTTTGGGTCGCTGTGTCGTGTGCTGTTCTCCGTTACCTCGAGTGCAGAATGAAGTAGCTCGCGTTTCCTTCGCTGTTCTGCAGCTACAGCACAGTCGATGTGATGCTGTTGCGCAAAGCTCAGACTTCTTGTTTAGGATGCAACGAGAACCCCAAAGTGCTAACCCCGATGCTTACATCCAGCATCGCTAAGTTTGGTGCCGCAAATGCGCGCTGCAAGCGATATTTGACATGATGCATCTCGAAACACGCTTACGCTTATCTCGCTGCCATTTAAGTCGTGACACTTTTCGAACCTCCTTGCATGGCGAAGACATGTACGCTACGACGACAAACGCATGCAGCCGTGCATTTGCCAAATCATCACTCGGGACGCTTGAGCAGCGGTGCGCAAGCACGCGTCTATTTTATTATAACACGTATTTATCGATTCTTGTTTTCTTTTCGAAATGCTTGATGTCCGGGTTATCTAAGGCGGACTGCTACTTTGCACGGACTTGTTAGCAATTAAAGCAATATTTATGAAGTCGACTAATTACAAGGCATATTAATTGACACTTACTCATAAAATGTAGCCGTTGTAAGTACACACGTACGACTATTGCAAGTATGAATTTAGCTGAGAAATTTTTTTCTAGAACTTCTGCTTTTCTTAGAAATTTAGTGCATGATGGGACGCCCTATTAATTATGCACTTTCGGGAACCCAAAACACCTGCACAGCTGTAAATAAAGAATGGGTATGTTATGAAAACATGCCTTTCTTGTACTTCCCACTTATAGAACACGCAAGTGGCTATTTGTTACTCACCAACGCTTTGGTTTCTTCGGAGGGTAGGAAGTTATATGTTAAAGCCGCTCGGCAGCTCTCTGCAGCCAGGGAACCTCGCTATTAATCAATGACAGCACCGGACTTTGGAATTAGCTAGAAGGTCGCACCACCAGGTCTGTCCTTTGCGAACCCGGAAACATCATAGGATGCATCGAATGATAGAAATGGTCTATCCGGAAAAAGCTACGAGATAGGTCTGCCAACCTAACACCTATTTTTGGCGGACTTCTGCAAATCGTGGCCGAAAATTTGTGCAAAGTTACATATAATCTGGGAATAATCGTTCACCTCAATGATGGTTCGAAATTTTCACTTTTTCAACACCGACTTCTCGCGTACGGAATGATGCAAGGACGAAACTTATTAGGTAGGGATGCAGCGGTTTCTCCTTTGTATGCCCAGTAATAATTTTCATGTGCGGACCCCGGCAAGACCGCGCCGAACTCCCAAAATCAGCTCTCAATCTGTTGACAAACCGTTTTTCATAGGAATGTTCTCTATGTAAGTAGATCGTCGTTAGAGACAGCGCACACTTAAAGACACTGAGCGCCTCTGAGCAAATCCGGTCCAATCGAACCATGCTGTACGGTTTTACAAGCCACTATCTCATTTACGTATGCCATTTAGCCCGGAGATTGTTGCGGGCAGCAGTAACTATTTCACGGGACAGGCACTGAAATGTGGAGCAACAATTCCATGCTGCGACGTAACGCACAGCGCGAGTGTGGTGCGCGAGCCTGCTCGAGCTTCGTACTGCATACAGCCCATGCTCTACTGGCGCCATCTCGTGCCGTCAACGTGAGAAGCGTCACTCCCGGCCGCTCTCTGAGCCCACTACCCGTATATTCTAGTACACTGTACAGAGGCTAGCACTGCCGAGGCGGGCGACCTCAGTGAGGATATTGGGGCGCTACGTCGCTACGGAAAGCTCGGCAGAGCGGCTGACGCGGGAGGCGCTGTCGTCGCTAGCGCGCACTCCGCAGCAGATCGAGTTGAGGAGGAACAGCAGTGGTAAGGAGGAAGGCGACAGAAATAAGCCCATAGCTGCCTTAGCGAATGGCGCTTCGCTTTATTTATGCTGTGAATGATTTCACAATTGTGTTGCCTAATCAGTGACGCAATGTCAAAAAAAACGTTTCAGAGACCCTTTAACAGCGCTTGTTACGCGCTGTTTGTATTTAAGACCACGAAGCGATTATAGTACATGTTTGGCGGCCTGTTTGGTATTATTAGATTAGTGTAATCAAGATGATATGCTACACTGCACTACATATTTGCATAGGTGTGCTATGGCGCTTGAGAAAAATTAATATTGCCCTAACTGGCTGCTCCCGCCATGGTGGTCTAGTGCTTATGGTACTCGGCTGCTGATCCGAGGGTCGCGGGATCGAATCCCGGCTGCGGCGGCTGCATTTCGATGGAGGGGAAATGTTGAGGCCCGTGTACTGTGCAATGTCAGTGTACGTTAAAGAACCCCAGGTGGTCAAAATTTCCGGAGACCTCCACTACGGCGTCTCTCATAACCAGAGCTGCTTTTGGGACGTTGAACCGCACAAATCAATCAACATTGCCATAAACTAAAAAGAAGCGGGATAAAGCGAACGTTTTCTATGGTGAAACATCTACTTCTTACAGATCTAGAATTGGTGTTTGTTGTTAACTTTCTACTTTCTAGAACGAGCTTTTGCTTTTTTTAATGCGAAGCATTTCTTAGCAAAACTTCGGCGACTTTGACCGTATATATCTATCTAGCCGCCTACGATTTTGTGCTCTCCTGGCCGTTTCGTTAATGGGGTGTATACGTAAATTGGCATGCCACAACATGACTGCATGACGAACATAAATAACAGGTCATAACATAAAAATCGTGACATGCTTGTCATGAGCGCCATGATTTACGTGCCACGGTCTTGGTTCTCTCCTGGCCTTTTCGTTAATGGGATGCACACAAAAATTTATATTCCACCAACATGACTGCATGGCAAACATAAATGACACGCCATAACATGAAAGTCATGATATGCATGTCATGAGCTGCGTGATTTACGTGCCACGTTCTTGGTGCTCTCCTGGCCTATTCGTTAATGGAATGTATACGAAAACTGGTATGCCAGAACATGACTGCATGGCGAACATAAATGATACGACGTAACACGAAGATAGTGTCGCGCAACGCAGCGGCAGCGAGCTAGAAAGGACGAGGGAAGCAGGCGATAGCGGGACGCGTACAGCTGCTGCCGATGCCGATCGCGTTTCCTCGCGCTCGCGCCGAACTCGCCTTGTGTCAGTGACTCTAGCGGTAGCACGGCCGGTTGCTAGAGGAGAGAAACTCGTTCTATTTATTGCAGGCCACTATGGGTAGACCATGGAAAGCAACTATGCCAGAACAGCGTGAGTATAATGATCGACTAGAATCATGCCATGCATGTCATCAGCGGCATGATTTACGTGCCATGGTCTTCGTACTCTTGCGGAGGTTTTGTTAACTTGATATATGCCAAAATCGGTATAGCGACACAACAATGTAGAGCCATTTGACGTTCCTGATGCGTGCTTCGCATTTCCATGATTCCCACTGCATGTGGGATCTGCCAATTTTTTTGTATTTTTGCAACAACCCACATCTGAGGCGCATCGGAACTGCTGCTCAGAAACGTAATAGCTATCGGTTCTAGCGTGATAAAATTGAAACATTAAGCGTGCATCAAGCGCTGTACGAAAAGCGATAGAGGGAGACGCATCAGACAGAGTTCACGAGTGAGTAACACGGAAGCAGACGCTCGCTATCCCTATGTGGCAGTACGCGATTAATTATAAGAAAAGCGGTGGGTGTTTTGCCTTTAGAGCACTCGTGACAGAGTGGTAGGCAGTGGAGCGTAACGAAGTGGCAATAAAATGCTAAGCTAAAGGAAATAGCTTTTTCTCTTACTCAGGAGATGTGACAAACAAGCGTTTATTTCTGGACGTTCGCCCGCTAAATTGACTAGCTGCATTCATGCTTGGCCCAATACAGTGCTGATGGCAGACAGCACCGTGACAGATGCTTCCTCCCCTGTTACTGGTGCTCGCATGATTAAGCTATGGTTGCAAGTTATGAGGAAGAGCGAAATACGAAGGCCCCAGTAATAAAAAACAACAGGAACTGGCTTGACATTCTCAGCACGTGACCAATACCAGAAATGAAACGCGCTTAAGCTCCCACGATATAAGGATCCACGGGCGGCTCTTTCTGCACCACTTTTTGGGGGACTTCGAAAGCTTGCCTGTCACAAGGTATGAACAGCACGTTTCTTCCCACCGTAAAGGCGCTCTTATGCACTGTGTATCGGTCAATTATCAGAAAAACCTTTCGACAGTATTTGTACATATGAATGAGCGCGGGATAATTGTTTGTTTTTAAGACGATATTGTTCCTCGGGCTAGCCTAAACGCGAGAAAATGAATTTTATTGAACACGAAGGTTGCAGGTAAGTTATGAGTATGTGTCAAACAATGTGCACGCAGTCTTCAACCTGCCGCAACATACATACTAACTATGACACGAACTGAACGTGAACAACATAGTCTTTCTGTCTGCGTACAACTCCTCGATTCAACTAGCAATGCCAAAATCAACCGTGCTACTAGCACTGCTGGACGGGGTCATACAAATTAAAATGATACAGCGCATAGAATACCTCAGGCCTATTCGAGGTCAAATGTATACATACACACCCGTAACCTGTAGCATTCTTTTATTTAGGAATATACCTTGGACCGTTTTTACGTTAAACTCAACGCGTTAGAAATTGAGTCGAACGGGTGCTACGCGTTAAAAACAACCCGAGAAAAGCGGCGGCATTGTAGCTGGCTTTAGGCCAACAGTATTAAAGCGCCAGAACAAATCGCGCTAGAGCAGATCGAACGCGGGAAATTTCAATTGAATTCAGGAAGACCTCCATTGCATCCTTCACGGGAGCAGTGAGAGGGGAGGGAAAGAACGTGAGGGAGAAATGGGGAGAAGAGATGGTGTTACTGGTATCAGGAGTGGCGCAAGACTATCGCCTTTCGACGCCAGTTGCAGCGAACGCAGAAGTAATGCGGCCATTTTCTTCGTATTCGTCAAATATGGGTTCTCCACTTCAAGAACTGTTAGTTGCAAAGAGAGTCTCCGCTTTTAAAGCGGTATTAACACAGGATAGTTGGTACTCGTGAACACGCCTGAATTGGTATCGTCGTATGGAAATAGGATATTTACGATGAAATATTACTCAAGACTTATGATAATCGTAGACCATAGCCTGTGCATAATGTGCACTGTCATTTCTCCTCAGGCGCTGGTGTGCCGATGAGTGAATGTGGCGAATTTATTTAGTTGCTTTCGTGTGGCCATTTCTTTGGAGCAGCTTCGTTGCTGCCCATTCAAGCGCGTCTCCTGGTAAAGGCATCAGCTAGAGCGAAAGTGGCAAGAAGACAATAGAGGCGAGAAAACAACCGTTGCTTCTAAGTCATCGGAAAGTGTAGCCGTCAGCGCGAAGTAGTGACATCAGAGCGCGGCTTAGGCGGCACGCCCAAGCCTTTAGTGAAAATGTGTTTCTAATGGTCTGCAAAGTAACTACGCGTAAAACATTTCAAGATTTAAGCGAACATTTCAAGCTCTTTAAGCTATTCGTAATTCGTCTGGTCATGAAACGTGACCTTGAAATGACCGTGCCTAGCAACCAAGTGACTATAGATCTACCAGCATGGCTCGACATCATGCTACATCACTAACACGACGTCACAGCGACGCGTGACCGGAAGAAGTTGAAGAAGAATGAGATGGTGAAGACTGAGCTGAAGAAGAATGATAAAGAATATGAAATTCATGATGATTACGAAGTAGAAGAAGATGATGATGATGAAGACGGAGAAGGAGATAATAAAGATGATGACGTTGATAATAATGATGAATAAGATGATTATTATAATGAGGTTGATCATGATGATAACGAGGGAGAGGATGATGGTGTTGTTGACAGTAACGACGAAGGAGAAGGTGAGGATGAAAAGGTGAAGATGGTAATGATGATAATGCTGCTGACGATGCTGATGACTCGGAGCACCCAAGTAACCGTCACCTTCACTGCTTCCTTAGACTCGCACCAGTACTAGCAAACTGCGCTAAATTAATTATATTTAAATGCGAGATGTCTTGCCCGCTTCGCTTTTCTAATAATACCAGATGTTGTTTGTGATTAAAAAAGCAGGCCAGCAGGACATCTCACAATTAATTTGCAGCCTTTTATGCTGTAACCTTAATCGCAGCATTTTCCCACAGATTTGGTGCTAAAACCGCTTAGTGTAACTGAAGGCATAGAAAGTACATTACTGTTGCTTCTCTGAGAAATAGTCATCCTTTTGAGAAAGCCTATGTGGAATGGCTCAAGCAGGCAATGGCTGCCTACTTGCTGCCGGTGCGTGAAATTTTTCTTTGGTGTGCATTCATGTCAGTAAGAGTGTCCACGTTGTGATGACACCGTTGCCTTGTAGGGCCATGCATGTGCTGAGTCTTTGAATATTACCTTCATGCATTGGGCACAGACGCAAATCATCAATGGAACGGAATCATCTGCCTACGGCGTTAGCACTTGCAATGTGGCTGAGCTCCTCGCTGATTGCATCACAAGGAGAGGCCCCGAAATCTGCATGGGTCTCACTAGAAAGTGACTCCCAGAAGCTACAGATACACGATGGCCAGCCGCAAGATGAAGACTTCTCCGACTCAGCGCAACTTCCTGTTGCATGGGGTACATTTAAAAACGACATTAACGAAAGTGGGTATGTATGCATAATCGTATCTCTTCTGTGGCTATGCTGCGTAATGGTAATAAAAAAATCCGGCAGATCCCACGCGTTGTGGGAATCGTTGTCATGGGAAGCTGTCAGCGAGGAATTGGCCTGTGACGAACTGTTTGGCATTCAGGAAAGTGTTACAATCAGGAACAATGTCTTCATGTAAAGCGCATGAGTACCCACTCGTGAGTATCCTTAACGTGAGCTAACCAGGAACGCCGTCGCGACTGAATGCTAGCTCACGTTACGTTGTAACGTTGGCTCTTCCGTTAGTGAAAAGCTCAGACATTTGTATTGCCGGAGGAAAACCCGCTATAGTGTGCGTTTTCCTTCGGCAATACAAATGTCTAAATACAAGAAGCGTGGTTCGTTGAAGTATTCCTACAGTATGGGGCAAAATTAGTACCGAAATGTAGCAGAACGTATGGACTGCTACGACAGTGCCTATGACACATCGGAAGCTCCATTCATGTTAATCGAGCGCCATCGTCAGCTATGCTGGCGCAATAGCTTTATTTAGTCTATATACCGCCTATTGGTAGCGTGCTTGTGTGGCACCTCGAGGGACCGTGTTCGATACACACTACCGCTTGGTAAGTTGCATGTTTTCAAATCAAATCAAATCAAATCTTTATTCGTAGCAAAAATATAAACGCTTTGGGTAAGAATATACAGAAGGAGGTCCCATAGCACAAGGCTGAAAGGGGACGTCCTGTCAGAGAGTTACATGTTGTTAAGGGCATAAAAACGGGAACTGAACAGCGTTGAGTAGTGGTTGACAGTTAAAGAAACAGAGCAAACGTACATTAAGAATGGCAGTGCTTGTTATGTGTACATTTCAATCGCCAGCGGGGACACATGGTCCTCCTTCGTTGTTTGAAGGGCGCATCCCATTAAGGCGGCGGTCATGTGGTAAACGCGAAAAGCAAAATATGGGCCGATCGTCGAGGCCGTGCACCGTAGAACGTGCGGAAAAGTTCAGATGCTGTTCGAAATTGCGGTCTCGATCCCTGCAGCTGCGGCGTTTCCATTTCCAGCGGCCTCGGCGTTTCATATGGCAATTTAGTTGGTCCTTGATTGACACAGGCTCTATAAATTGTAATACCTGCGGCGCAGGTATTAAGTTTCATCGCTTAACAGGCACACGGCGGATCAATGTCTTTGGTGGTCGAGCCGGTCGATGCCTTGTAGCGCAGGTAGAGGGCGCCCGTTCCATATGTGAGTATCCAGACACGTGTCAAGCAAAAGCTGTTGCTTTGCACTACCACGGCCTTGTGAACTGAATAGTGAGGCCATTTTATAAAGCGCAGCTTCGTGTTGTTGCCACTCCCAGTGATATCGAATATAGCAACGCCATTGTCTTTGATATTGATATTGAAAACACTGAAACGCCGGAAGCTGTGACAGGTTGAGATAAATTGTTAGCGTAGGCAGGCAGCTAATGCCTGCTTCCGTTAACAGACATCTTAGCTGCTGACAACTTCCGCCAAAGGGTGTGCGAGTGAGTGACATAACTTTAATGATTACGTAAGCGATCAACTCGCAAACGATTTACCTTACTTAGTACGCTTGAGAAATGTGATTCGAAAGTGCTTCGAAACCCCACACAGAGCCGTATAAGGGGTGCAGGTACAAGTCGAAATACAAATTATATGAGCGAATATTTTTTGAAGAAGCAGCTCAATCTGGGAAGTATCCATATGATGGGCGAGCTTGGTGAGAAATCCTGGAATGATGTTGTTTTGCTCTTGATATAATCGGCATTTTAAAGTCGATATGTTCGGCTTGTCTAGATATTGCGATGAGCACTCTGATTACGTCGTTACGTCATTTATCGGACGCGACACCCTTCGTAGCAACACCCTTCGTAGGGTAAAGATTGTGCGAACCTCAATTCGAATGCGCAGCTCGTGCGGACGTTTCGTATTCCTCCTGTAATTTTCAGGTGGGCGTTCCTTCAACTCGAAACAAACGGGGATGCCAAAGACGAAGTACAAGCGTATGCTGCCGGTGTCTTGGAGGCATACCTGACTCGGCAGCTCATTGAGTACCACTGGACGAACATGTTTGGTGGGTACTGCGACAGCCAGCCCGAGTACTGCCGCAAACTGGAGGAGTTTATGGCTGAAAACAACAAATACTCACGAGAGCAGCAACACCTTCGAAGGGACAATGAGTCTTTCTGGAACATGGTAATGTACCCTGGACAATATCTGACGACACGTGGAACCGACTGCTTCAGAGTGGCCGAAATAGGCGGGAAATTAATTCATTAGCTTCGCTGGAACTTTCACCAGGCCCACGTTATGCAGCTTAATATTCTGCAAGGCCTCTGTGATATCATGCCAGTAATTTTCGAGCCAATTTGGATTCACCGTCGTTTTCGTTGTCGTGACTTGAACGAAAAATTCCTGTTATCGGAGGAAGTTGGCTTTCAAGGGTCTGTCTGTCGCTCGGCGAACATTTCGGTTGTGGTGAAAAAGGAAAGACCGTTCCTTACCTTGGCGGAAACGGACATGCTTGTAGGCCCAAAAAAGGAATAATAAGTTTAACGTGGTCCTGGAATTTGTGTAAAAATGATCAGTGGTGCAATCCTCAGTGACGAGTGTCACTCTTCAAGTGTAACAAAAAGCCAATACCTAAGCGGGTTAAATTATCCTGCTTAAAAGCAAGTACTTATCACTTACAGTCGTGTTTGGCACATATCTGCCAGCGTCCTCCCACGACGGGCGGTAAACTTCATTTTTAAATTGACGTTGCAGGAAACTGAAGGGGTAACCACGAAGATGGGAAAATTCCGCCTTAAAAATCTTCTGCTCACTTCCCAGCAAAACCACTGCGAGCTTCTACACTTGGAATAATGCGCTTTATATCGAGACAAAAAAAAAAAGCAGGAATTATATGAAGAGCGGCAGACAGTCTATTTAAAATTGCTTTGGAGCGAGACCCCCGAAAATTGAAGGTCAGTCGTGCTACCAGGGAGGCGCGCAAATGAAGTTCACTTTTGGGAAAGCGACGTACGTGACTGCAACAGATTTAGTTGGCTTGCTTTTAGACGTTCAGCAACGAGGTTGTCTAGAGTCTTCTTGAAGCGATATTGGCTGCATAGATCTCGCCTGTGCCTATTATTCTGTAAGCAGAGTTATAACACGACAGAAAACCTTTGATGAAGTGAACAGAAGTGTAACGCGCAGCACTCAGGCATTGCCTATTCTGGGTTGGCCTGAGTAGCATTTGCAACAAATGATGAAAAATGGACACATAGATGCATCCTACATGTGTATATAAGTATATGTATAGCCGAAACCAATATGCGCCTGTTCAATTTAATTATGACTTGTGCCAGCCGAAGGTACTCCTGCAATAAAACCGATAAACGCATGTGATTTTAGCAAAGAACAATTAGGTATTTTACGAATAATTATGTATTATGTGAGAACGTGCGCTTGGCAAGTGAACGATCGGTCAGGCATGGTACATGAGAGGACACTGTGCGATCGACCCATCCACTGATGAATACATGAACGGCTGCAGCTGCTGGTAGTGCACGTAATCAGAGAGGACGCGCGTAGTTACTTCTGCAATGTCTACAAATACACTGCGAATCATCTCACTCACACTTTGCAACTGCAGGTGTATCTTGAAATGAAACAATTGGCGGGTCTCAACGATGAGCTGGAAAACCAGACTCTAGACGTTTCAAACGAGGTGACCGGCGTTCCGAGAATTCAGTAAGTGTTCCATATTGCACTGCACATACACATTTTTCTCGTACTATTCAGCTTTGTTCATTGGCAACATTGCTGGATGGAATACTGTGCCTAGAGTGTTCTAATGTTTCAGTGTTTTCTTCTCTCGTACCCTGCAGCTTAAAAAAGCTGTGCGCTCTCTTTGTTGCGACAAAGTACTGTTATAACAACAAAATAAACTGATACGGCTGCCTTTTTTCAAAACGAACATGTGACGGATATAATGAATATAAACGCGCAGTAAGTAATTCGATTGACCGAGGAATGGAGCCTTTTGGAGAAGGCTATGACTTTCGAAGGCACAGTACGAAGAAAATTTCATTGGCAAGAAAACGCTTCATGATGACTAGTTTTCAGAAAACCATCAATTTAGGCTGTCTGATGTTTGCCGTGAATGCGTTTGCAGGAAAACACAAATTTGTTCCTGCTTTCCAACATCCGTAACCAGTCGCGTCGCTCCTCCTGTTATCAGAGTAAATACTTGTGGTTATTACGATGCACTTGCGAAAGAAAGGCAAAACTAAGAACAGTAACACCCAGAATTAAAAACCCAATTGATCATTTCGTTGATGGAATGAGAATTGCAACAAAAGGCAATTTTACTGTGTACATAAGGCCGCGTTGGAAAATGACTGGTGATTTCGCCTATATATAAACCACCATGTCGATATTTCTCCAGGGTCAGCTCAAGACCGCCGTCAATTTACTTCTTCGAATAGCGTTACTGGGGCAGAAATTACGTGAGAAACGTAACTATTAAATGACTGCTAATTTTGTTCTTCTGTCTATATACGACGCAATGCGCTTGCAATCGGAGGCTCCATTTAACGCTGATAGCGATAAAGAAGACTGAGTTCATGCAAGTTTTATTAATCGCAACCTCTTACGCAGGTACCTAAATGCTCAAGGCGATATCCAGGACTTGGAACACACCTTCGGTCGAGAAACAGACTTCTATTCAATAGACCAGATTATGGGCTGTTCCGCTGTGGTCAAAGTCGTCGGGGACGACGAGGGACTCTATTTCGGTCACGATGCCTGGTTCGTTTATCGGGCGATGCTGCGCTTCCAGAAGCATTACATTTTTCCTTGGCATCGTACAGCTCTCCAGACGGGACCAGGTAGGCCATGGATCTCCACACATTGCCCGTACTTTGGCAACACGTTCGGCTGTCTGCAAGCACAGGCATTGAACGTACATAGGAGCTGTAGGACACTGCACATGAGTATCAGATTCGTGTGTAGAGGTATCGCACTGCTTGTATATATGATGACCTACCTCTGCCGTATCAGTCCTGTTTACTAAAGATTACGCTGCTGGCGCATGCTGGTTGCGCCTGCTGCTTCTTCTTCCTCCCCCCCCCCCCCCCCCCCCCCCCCCGTAAATGCGCCCGCCAGATGGGGTGTTTCCTGTCAGAACAGAGATAAGTAAAAGGCGCTTAGAGTATTGGTGGCGGAAAGTTATGGCGCAAACAGAAGTGCAAGGTCGTTCGAGTAAGATTGTTACTTCACAGCGGAACGATAAGATGTAGATGAAATAGGTAGGCGATGAGAAAGAATTGTGAAAATATGTGTGATTGGGGGAAACAAACGTTTGCGGGGGGGGGGGGATAAAATAAAGGAAGAGCTTGGTGGCCCGCGGGCTACCGCCCCGTTATAAAGGGGACGCTCCTAACATCCATCTATCCATCTATACACGCCTCGAAATATACTGAGTGCCGCACAGACGCCTGATACCCCTACATGCCGCCCTTGTTGTCGCCCATGATATTTGTACGCCGGTGACATCCCCTGTAAATTACGCAATTGACATTGCCTCCAATTCGCGTCGCCTCATCATAGAATATTCATTAAAATTAGCGCCTTTTCTATAGAATTCTGAAAATATTTCAGTTGCCTCACATAGAAATTATATTTTAGGGTACATTCAGATTACAGTCCGGGAAATCATGTGTCTAGGATTCAGTCACGCCTTAGTTCACAAATTTACTGACGAATTTCACTTTGATAAATTCAGTTCTGTTCGCTAAACTACCTGCGCCATGGCGGGGGGCTCGCGTGGTCGGGTCCTACGGGTTACTAGGGCGGTTGTTCGAAATAATTATTTACACCGTGGACGCCTATGCTGACGCCGGGTTTTCTGTGATGCGGGCTCCTTCATGCTCTAGCGTTAACATACGAAGTACTTGTGACTTCACTGCAGATACTATACCCTGACCACGGGACTAGAGCACGCGTCCGATTGCCGACGAAGGCTCCTGTTAATTTGGCACTGGCGGGTGCAAGGAACGCGCACTTTCCTCGAGTGCTGGCTTAGCTTGAATATATTTGTTAAATTGAACCGAAGGATAGGAGGTGACAAGGTGGCCCCAACAATTCCCTCCCGTTTCTGCTTTTTAATGCGAAGCATTTCTTAGCGAACTTCGGCGATTTTGAGCGTATCTATCTATCTAGCCGCCTACGACTCTCCTGGCCATTTCGTTAATGGGACGTATACGAAAATTGGTATGCTACAACATGACTGCATGACGAACATAAATTACCGGTCGTAACATGAGAATCATCACATGCATGTCATGAGCGGCATGATTTACGTGCCACGCGTTTCGTTAATGGGATGTATACCAGAATTGCTATGGCACAACAAGGTTGCATGACGAACGTAAATGACATTACAGTCATTTACGTCCGTGATTTACAGTCATGCGGGTCATGAGCGGCATGGTTGACATGCCAAAGTCTTGCTGCTCTTGCGGCCGCTTTGTTAACGTTGTATGTATCGAAATCAGTATAGCGAGAGAACAATGAAGATCCATTTTAAGTTCCTGATGCGTGTTTCGCATTTCCTTGATTCCCACTGCACGTGGGATCTGCCATCTTTTTTTTTTTCAGAGGACATTGTCCCAGGCCACACGTGGACTATAAGCTCGTATCCCGGGATGATAATGTCTTGGGACAGCTTTTACCTCACGTCTGGGGGACTCGTAAGCTCTTTCTTCCGTTTCAATTTATTGCGTGTTGTTTAGAAATTGCTCCATACGAACCTGATATACGGAAATTGTTCTTTCCGAGGGAATCTATGATGCACAGGTATTGGTGCGTTGTTGGAGTCACGCAATAACGATTTTGCGCGCATCTATTTCTTCTCGAGCGCTGCATTTGAACCGTTGGAATGGAACCGCTTACACCCTCTCCGATTTGGGGAAGAAAATAACGCATTGCAGTTGGAAAAAATAATATTCCTGCGGGTGCTGGGGTTTCAACGTAGCCCAAAACCAGAGTAGGCAAGTGCCTTAACCGCTGGTCTCAGCACCGAAGCTTGCGAGATGCGAACATAATTGAACCATATAAATGCTATGGATTTTCTACCCTCGTGCTTGGAATTTCGAAGAGTAACAACGATACCGCACTGCGAGAAAAGCAAGAAGGAAAGAAGGGTATGAAGGAAAGAAAGAAAAATGAAAAGTAGCACGTAAAAAAACCACAAGGCAAACATTGATTGCCCTCAGTGACCGATAAGGGAAGGGTAGCTAATTTTAGAATAACAAATCTCAAGAAAAACAAAACGCCAGAAAATGCTTACCTTTTCATGAAAATACGATCATATGGAATCCTCACGATTATCACTTAGCGGTAATTTCGTTCTGCTTGTTACCGAAATTCGTCATTTTCCTTACAAGGTGATGTGTTTCACTGCTATTAGCTCGCACGAAATAAGATCAACCACACACAAGCTTTCACTTCGTACACATGAACAGCGAGGACATCGCTTCTTTATTTAAGCAATGCCCTGCCAGCTAGAAACGGTGGTACGCTAGCAACCTGTTTGCACATAAAAGAGGGTTAGACCGCTCTGCTGCGTGGAATTTATGATTGCGATGTCAGATGCTATTTCATTGAATTTGAAACTTCGAAATCTGAAAATGAGCAAATAATGGAACCGTGTGCTGGCTTGTTCGTTATAATATTACGCGGCTGAGCTCGGGATGGCGTGCTAGGTCGTAATTCGGTCGTGGGACGGAATTTCCAAATAACGTTGAACGTAAAAGCGCTCACGCGCCGACATTTCAGTGCGTGTTAAACAACGCCACCTGACCAAAGCTCTTCTGGGATGCTGAAGAGGAAGCACACATCATAGAGGTAGAACGGCAGGTTTTATATTAGGCAAGGAAAAACAGTCGGCAGCTGACTAGATTTGCAATTAGATAGCTGCGTATAAATGTTGTAGGGTGCCACTATAAAGCAGGGAAACTCTCCTGGAACGTGGGAGAATTATCCCAGAACGACGTCAGCGTGCGACAAGAAAAAAAGAAGAGATAAAGAAGAGGAAAATCTATGAACATGTATAACTATAAATAATCGTGAAGTCCGCTCGCTTGAAGCACGCATAAACCTTTTGTCGGAAGCATGAACAACTCATCAGAAATCTTGCTGATTTACTGCAGGAGCGCTAGATGCATTGTGCATTGAGCAGGAAGTAAACATAAACGGCATTGTCAACAGCTCCACTGATGGCATGTAGCTGGGACATTAATAAAAGATCAGGTTTAAGAGGGAATATGAGAGATATGCGACAAGAAATGGGGGTTCAAACATACACAAAGAACGCATGTAATCAGTATTGCCAAAAAGTGCTGAACTTGAATATCTTTCGCCCGTTTTGCGCTGAACGCCATTACAAGAAATCTTTAAAAAAACTAGTCATTTTTCGAAAGCGCTTCTCTCAGAGAAAGCAATCATATATCGTGCAGGATTAAGCCGTAAGATACCTGTTTCATCTGTGAATTTGGCTACGCCATTTAATGCGAGTTACATGATAGTGTATCGGGTCTGCATTTACAGAAGCGATTTACGCTAAAAATATTTTCAAGAGAATATTTCAGCCATTCACGATGCTCGACATATTAGCAAAGCTGCTTGCTCAAGGGGAAGAAAACACGTAAGAGAGGTTTTCTTGAATTCGGTCCCTCAACAGTTGGGCTCATTTCATCATATAGGGACGTCGCTGTTGAAACAAAAGATAACCTTATACTCCAACGGTCCGTGATTCTGAAGAAACTGGGCCACATTGTTCTACCTTCAAGCGTACTCTGAAGACATGGTTCACGTCTTCTCGCCTTCATTTACTTCGTAGTAATTGCTGAAATCTAGGCGCGAAAACTATGAGGTACGTCTACTGCGGTGTTCTAGGAATCATGACTCCCTGAAGTTGGTTAATGTGCAAATGTGTCACAACATAGGCGGGCCTCTAGTATTTCGTTCCCATAGGATGCGACTTCTGAAAACTGCATCGATCCCGCCTATTTTTTGGGCCCCAATTCAAGCACCACGACTCCTGCAGAACTGCGGTGGTAGGCTCATGTTTCGTCTAAATTGAAAATAGTCCAAATCAGGGTTTTCAGGTACACCTTCTCACTTCTTTCTAAGTTCTCTCCGAGAAGACAGTAATGTGCGAGAATTATTTGGTTGTAGTCTTACAACCTGTTTTGGAGCTGCAATGATTAACTTTATCCACATCTTTTTAGACCCGATAACATCCGCAAAGGTGACGTACGTCTGTGTAATTCGGTATTAACACTTGACAATTCATGTAATACCTTCTTAATGCTTCCTGTCAGCCATCACATGTGACAGCTGCATCAATAAACAGAACAGGTTGCGCAAGAGTGTGCAGGAGTGCAGGACACAAAAAATCGGAAAAGATTGGACACAAATGTTCATTCGATTTCTACTTTGTTTGTTTCCGTTTTGAGAACACGTCATTTCCAGCAGACCATAAATCACTGCTGAGTTAGGCCGACAACCTAACACAGCAGGTTGTCTGCACCTGATGGAATTTAGCGGTAGAACGCCGATAATTCGTCTACTGAGACGTGCGGTTCAACAAAGCTCGCTCTATTTGCATAGAATATTGAAAACGAAGTTCAATTATGCGGCCACCGCATCATTTACGTAATCATTTACGTGAGGATACTTGCAGCGTTCCTTACGGAAGTGTGATCACTTACACCACGCTGACACCAGTACCTCAGTGTCACAGAAGCAAGCACAGTCACGAAATTTTATCTCATTAACGTGACGCAGGCCATTACGGAGACGCAGTTGTTGAATAACAATGGGGAGCTACACAACCTGATCACGCCCAGCAGCGGTATCCCTGGATGGATAAGAGCCGCTGTAGCTTCTCGGCTCGCCACGTCCGGTGAAGAGTGGGTGCGCATTATGGCCACAGAGAACAGCGGCACGTGAGTATGGCTTCTTCTTCTCCTCTGTAGGCTGGCACACACCCAACAGCTTGAAGATTGTTTGTTGCGCGAGCTAGTGCGCTTATCTGTTATATCATGAGAAAAAAATGTGGCTCATCCCCCTATTATAGGAATTGGTATAACACGAAAGTGAAATGACCGAATTGCACCTAGTCGCGCTTTCGGGGTAGGGTAGTCTCAGCGAGATCGCTGCCACTACCTATACCTAGGCCGAACTATAGGTGTTCTTTGGTGCTATGACGATATTTCGCTGTACTGATTCCAGGTAGCGGCACGGCCCCAACCAACGGAGAACACAACGAGGAGAGAGTGGAGAAAGGTTAAATGAAGGGCTATAAGGCGCGTTCATGCTCCTGCTAACATGGCCCAGATTAGCTCAGTCGGCAGCACGGTGGGCACCTTTCGTCGCTGTTCGAGCTACCATGGGTTCGGCCGCGTTAGTGAACACTTTTCTGCTTGCTTTTTCGTTGTCATTCTTTATGTAAATTTTAACTGCGTCATATCCGTTACGGTAGTGACGTATAATGACGCAGTAAAGGCGTGGTGGACCCAGGCATAAAACACTTTCGTGTTAAAAAAAGGATCGAAATTTCCACAAGAGTGACGTGCTCAGTTTAGGCGAAATTGAATATCCTGGCTCAGCATGACAGAAATTCAAATGAAGATGGAGGCTGCAACTCAGGAATCGAACCGAACAAGGAATACCGCTGCAGGCGTCGTGTTACGTCTCTGAGCGAAGCTGCTATGCAGGAGCTTTATGGTCCTTTAATTGGATACCTGCTGTGGTCAGCGTTGGTTTTTTCAGGGAGTAAGCTGATATATCGACAAGATATTTTGTCGTGTTCAGGGCAATTGATTCATTACCTTGGAGCATTTTTATGTAACAACTTGCGCCCACTTTCCCGACGTCTTTGAGAAGGAGGAGCTGGGAATTAAGATTAGCTCGTGGTAAGGAAGATTGGGGATAATCATTACGGTTACCGTTAAATAAACTGCTCATGCAACTGGAAGGAGTATTAATTTAATAACTGGCTTATATAAGAGAGACCTTTAACAAAATAAAGCTGTACAATTTCACAGCTATGGTCAGTGCTTTATCAGCTAGTGATACTGCTATTGTGGTCTACTCCATAAAGGTGGCGAAAAAAGCCTCGCCGCTTTTAATTAGTGCCTTCAGTCTTGCTCTTCCAGAAAGCCAATAGCTTTCCGGAAGATCTCGGGTTTTCGCTTGCATTGATTGTCATCACCCATAGTTCCTCATTTTTGCCCTTTACCAGCTTGCAGAGTCACCACCGCTATGGAAATTTTGGTAATTTCTTTCTGTATTTTTCAGTGCCAATAGCCAGAACTTAGTACTCGACTACAAGCTCTTCACTCCTGGAGAACCAATCAAAGACGGCACACTTTATCTCCTCGAGCGAATGCCGTGAGTAATGAGCCATTTCTAGTTCGTTGCGAAGTACATTCGAGCACTCGTTATACAAAAGTGTGCCGCTGCGATAATAGCCCTCTGCTAGAACGATGTGGTTGTGGTTACGTTTGTGCGTGCTTGAAAATTCCTGGTCGAATAGGTGACGGTATTCAACACGTTCGCTATAAATGGCCACCCATGGCATCTACAAAGGCCACTTGTATATTTCCGCAAGTGTTATTTTAGGGGCGAAGCCCCTAAAATAACACTTGCGGAAGTTACACAACAGTAATTTACAGAACTTCGAATTTCTTCAGCGCTGTTCTCGCAGATTGAACGGGTACGCAAATGTGATTCGCAGCGCACTACAGGACAGGATATCTCAATTCCCGCCGCATTGTTAGCAAGGAAATGACATCAGCAAATCTGAGGTTACTCAAGCGTTGAGCGTTAACCCTTACATCCACCTGTCCCCAGTCGAATGTTCTAAGTACCTGTTGTAAATATGCTGTGGACAGCGCTGGATAATATGTCTCCCTGTCTCTTCCGATCCTCATGGGTGTTTTACTGCTCTTTTGATGGAGAGATATGCAGGATGTGAATCACTTGTAGATATGTTCCAGTATTCTCGCGTGCGGCTCCTTTACGCCCCGACTACGGAATGAATGCATGACTACACTCTTAGCACGGTAACCTTTAGTTTATTTTATACGTACACAAAAATGTGAAAATATCCCCCTTTACTAAAGGTTAAAGTACTTTAACCTTCAGTAAAGGAGCATATTTTCACATTTTTGTGTACCTATAATACAAACTAAATGTTACCGTGCTAAGAGTGTACCGAGGTTTCCACAAAGTCAAATGCTTTCTCGCAATCTATGAAGGCTATTTACAGCGGTTGATTCTCCGCCACCTCATTAATAGTGTGGATATGGTGTGTTGTAGGATGGCCTTTACAAAACCCTGCTTGTTAGGTTGACTGAAACCTAAGGCAGCACACATTCTGTTAGCAATTACCTTGGTAAATACTTTGTAGGTGACAGACAGCTAGCTGATCAGCCTCTAATTGCTTAAGTCTTTCATGTTACCTTTCTAATCGGTTAGGAGAGTGTTCGCATTATTTCAAGACGCGGGTATGCTCGCGGTCGTAAGGCATTGTGCATACAGGTTTGCCATCTTTTCTAATATGAAATAAACAACTCTGATGTTTTCTTCAATTTTGAAGTTCCATTAAATGCTTGTTAATTTCTTCGCGTCCAACAAACTTTCAAGCCTCGGTGTGCGGTTTTCCTCTCGATAGCCCAAATCTGCATGCAAATCGGAGCACGCCATGCCCTTACTGCAGTGCTGACAGGGCACAATTTATGTGATACGGGAATGTGCCCTTCACAACCTAAGATATTTTGTAAGATCTACCCGCAGTGCTCGATTTCTCAGGCGCAAGCGATGTGAATTGAGTCTCCATTCAGTTAGGCTCGCTAATTTACCTGGCTTCTGAATGCGCCGGGCGTGATTGTCCGTGGCATGGGAACTGCTTATAGTCCATGCAGCAGCGGCACAAGGCCAGTATGCAATGATTCGCGAGCATGTATGCCAAAGAAGAAAATGCACATTCTGTTAGCAATTACCTTGGTAAATACCTTGTAGACAACAGACAGCCAGCTGATCAGCCTGTAATTGCTTACGTCTTTCATGTTACCTTTCTAATCGGTTAGGAGAGTGTTCGCATTATTTCAAGATACGTGGACGCTCGCGGTCGTTCGGCTATACGATGGATATAAGTCAACGTCATACGTGTTGCTTATTGAGCTAATTGTTCTAAGAATCCTTCGGTGCTCGTTGGAATCCATGGTATTTTCTGAGCGCGACAGAGTCGCGTGCCAACCGACCGCTTTGTTCACCTTTGCAATAGCAACTTCGCTGTGCTTATAGCAGTTAGCGAGAATTCCTATATACGATACTGCGTTCTGTAAGGTGCCATTGTTAGGGCGAAATGTACCCGAGGACGGCGTGTCGCGCGTTACGGAGCAGAGAACAAAGCCAGAGCTGGACTCTATCTTTTTTCACGGATTCTCATCCACCACAGATGAATAAGCCTCCTCATTCGCGACGGTATTGCGGCGGAAGGTCTGGGTACTCAAACAAGCAACACTGTTCCGCAGCGCATGAGGCATCGTCGTCCTCTTATTACATTTCGCCCCAACCATGTGGTGTTACGTTGTTATTGGGCACCGTTTATACATTGTTTATACTTGCAGAGGCATTACCAAGTACGAAGATATAAGCCACGGACTTCGCGACAAGAAATATTGGGCCGGTTATAACGTGGCGTAAGTAGCAGTTTGTCTCAGAACAGATTTTTAAGTGCTAAGCATTTCTTCTCGAAACTAAGTCACTTTAACCGTATCTGTCTACCTGTCCGCCCTACGTCTCGATGCTCTGCTGATAGTCTAATTCGCTTGGCGTGCACAAAAATTTGTATACTAGAATATGAAAATGTTTTACATATATCAACGATTCATATTTACATCACTAACAACATCACACATGAAATGTACAGTCGTGAGCAAAAGTTTGGAGATCAATGGGTGCCACAAACAGCTATTTTTCTTTGCTGTCCGAGTAAGTTGGCTTAAATCAGGTGGTTCAGCCTAGGTGCACTTGTTCGACCGATGTAATGCAGTGGTACGATTCCATGTTGTAGAGCTGTGCTACTTGGAATTTAAAGTTTTTTCTGGTGCCATGGTATCCAAACTTTTGCTCGTGACTGTACGTCACGATTAAGGATACTGCAATCACTTGTGGCTCATCCCCTTATAGTTCTCGCCACGTGGTATGTGCCACAGGTGTTTGAATTTTTATGCATCCTGTGTAAATGAAGGAGCAGCTAAAATAGACATATAACATATAATTGGACCGTATATTTGAAACAAGAAAGGCGTATTGTTGCCTGTAGCTAGTGAGTGAGCTGTAGACATAACACGCACGCAGACGCAGGTGAAGACAGTGTGATCTCTGAGGACATTCTGTGAAGGTGAGGTCGTAGCAATCGAACCCGGGGCACCGCTGTGCAAACGAAAACGCAACTACCACGGCTACGGCGGCTCTTTGCACACGGTGCATATACGAAATTAAGATATTGCACCACAAGTAGGGATGACGGCGCTTGAATAACGTCAGTTGCACTTCTAGTGTACATTAACAGCTATTACCGCAGTTTAATACCAGCTCTTATGTTCTGCAATTTATCACTCGGCATGATTTTGTCGAACATTGCTCCATCCCGTAGGAATACGTCAAAGAACGACTCTTATGATACGCACATCAGCGCACCGTAGCGCGGAACACTTTTTGGCAGTACAGACTGGTGCGCTAACAGGACTGGAAGCATTACGCCGTGCCATGGACCAGCATTCAGTTGACGCGGTGCACATGGCGTTCTTCGTTATTACCACGTTATGCATACACCTACTCACGCACCTTGTACAAAAAAAAAAAATGCGCATTCCATTCGAAACACATGGCTGCATGACAAACAATTCGGCACAGGCAATTTCCTCGCTTATTTTTTCGGATGACTCCGATTCCCAGAATGTGTGGGATATGCAGGATATTTGTCTATAGTGTAAGGGAAGATGATGCAATACTTATTGGGCACGTCGGAATCCTGCGGAGTTTGTAGGCGTATGTCGCAGAATGAGCATTCTCATAGACATGTGAAAGAAACCGGCTCAGATGCATCACCAAAGCAGCGAAAAACAAGCCTTTGGTTCAATTAGTTGTGTTAGTGTTGTAGCTTGTAGCCCCCCGTGGCAAGGTATAGGTTCCTAGCACATATTAGCTTAGGTATAATCAAATAATTTGCTTGCCTCTATATTTTCTCGTGTTTCTGGGACAACTGTTGCGTCTTGTAGTCATGTGAAGCATTGTTAAGACAAAGACTGTCTTTTACCAAGATCGCCAATGCTTAGACATGGAACAGTTCGATGTCCCAGGAGGTGCTCGTGTGAGTTATTACATTTGAGGAAAGTGCATATTTCGCTTTTTAGATATTTTCCTGAAATTTTCGAAATGACTGGACAACCAGAGACTGTCGAGAAGTACGGCGACTTATACACCTACGACAACTGCCCCCGTTGTAAGATGTTCCAGCGAGACATTGGAAACCTGACAGACATGGACTCAATTGTGACGTACCTGAGGTAAGTGCATGATGTTGCCTACAGCGCTCATCGAAATATGGTCAAAAATGACCTGCGCTTTATGCCCACGTACGACCGTATGAATACAAGTGTATCGGGCTTCGAAAATGTTGACCAACTGGGGTTCTTTAACGGGCACTAACATAAAGGCCGCACACCGTCTCCTTAGAGCTTTCGCCTACATCGCAAATGCGATCGCCGTGGCAGGAGTCGACGACGCTTGCTTGCGGGAAGTTGTCGAGCACAATAAGCACTGTACCACCGTAGCGGACGCCTTTTCAAATACGTTGTGTGGCAGTGGTGGTCATGTACGAGTGAACGCATTTCGCCACTTTCTCCGTGACGTCCACATTGCTGAATATCTGCCAAAGAAACATGTCCTTGCTTGTGTGCATATGCTAGGGGCGATATGCGCCCTATGTACCGTCTTGGGCACATAGCATGCCTGGGCTGCATAACGACCGTCATGAGCCTATTTATTCCAGTGCGGGAGGAAGGCCACTCTTAGTTTATTGCCTCAAGTCGAAGGTGCAGCACCTACCTTCACGGTTCTCTATCTGAAGGTTTGCACCGTTTCTGCACGCTTTGTTTTGTTTTTTTGCCTGTGTTCTGTAACTGCTTTGCACAAAAACGCCTTTTATCGTGGTGCCGCGCTGTAGAGGTGGAAAATATATAATTTGAACGTTACTGTTAAGCTACGAAGCATGACATTCTATGTGTTCTGCATATGTTCAAGCCCAGTGCTTCGTTTTCGTCTATTTTCTTTTCCTGATGATGGCTCCATATAGAATATTTAAAAGGTATACTTGCTCTTCGAAATAGTTTAGAGACTTAGTGCCAGTCGTGATTGATTGTCCTTTCGCCAGGCTGCCTAGCTTTGCTTTTTTTCTGCGTAATATTTTTCTGCGGGACGAAAAGTGTATAGCGCAGTAATAATCGTGCTTCTTTACATGGCTCTAAGTGCACATTCACGTATGGGCACACCGACAGAGCACGTGGGCCTTGCGGGACGCCGCAACGGTAACACTATTTTTTCTCGGCTAGTAATACAGTTAAGTTTTGGGGTGGTGTTTTGCCGCAATAACACACTCAAAAGCCCAACACCAGGTTCTTCGTCAGACGGAGAGTCCGTCTCTTCGTCACCGCCGGCGACACTTTGCGAACAGGGAGGCCACTTCCGAATATAAAGATTTAATAAAAAGGGCAAAGTCAAACACGACAAGAAACAGGGCAAAGTCCGACAAGTAGATCAGCGGCGGTCGCTCTACGGCTCGCTCGCTCTTTTTCCTCCACATAAAACACAGTTTTTTATACACTCCCGATATGGGGCGGGGTTCTTTTCGAAAGCCCCTCACTCAACATACACCAATCACACAGGCAGGCGGGTTGCCCGTCTCCTCCGTCAACACTTTGCAACACTCACGGCAATACTGCACGGTCTCCCGATTACCGCGACCCATGCGCCCGCTGCGTCTACCACGACACACCACTCAGACCCCTCCACTTGCACCGGCCACCCGCTGTGCTCTCAGGTGCTCTCAGAGTGGGACAATGGCCGTTTCTTTTGTTCCGTCCCGTGCAAATAGCTGCGTATTGCCGACCGCAGTGAAATGGAGGAACACGCACGTGGACGTCCCGCGTACTGCAAAATAACGGCGTGGCCTTGACCGGCGTCGCATCACATATCGAAGTTCGGATGGTCGAACTTAACTAATACCATGGTTCTAAAACAACCGCCACTTCCTGGATACGATTGCGCAGGAGACTTCGATTACAGCCGGTGTCCCTACAGTAGATTATGTCGGTTTTCTAGGAGGACTGAAGCTAACCTGCGCATAACCTTCAATATTACGCCCTTTTTCCTTGTTGGGTTCCCATTGACTGGTGGCACGTTACGGCTCCTTTGGTCAAGTCTAATGCAATGTCAGCCCCACTGCGTGGAAATTTAAAGCGTGCTTACTGGGTAAAGAGAAATGTACTGGTATTTACCTCTCCTCGTAATACGACATTCGTTGGCCAATATAATGCCACTTTCCAATCTCTTTCCTTCTTGCATCTCTCGACGTGCAGTTGACTGCACAACCACTGTTCCTTTTATTTATGAATGATCTCCCGAATGAAATAGACGTTTCTGTCAGGCTCTTCGCAGACAATTGCATCATTTACAAAAAAAAATAGACACAGTGAGCGATCAGGTAAAATTGCAAAAAAATTACAGAAAATAAAGAAATGGTGTGAAGAATGGCAGATGGTGCTAAACCCCCTAAAAACTGTAGTTATGGCAGTCTCCAGAAAGAAAAATTATTTTAACTGTACGTATATATTAGTAATCATGAACTTAAAAGAGTTGTACAACATAAGTACCTTGGTTTGATTTTTATAAGTGAGATATCTTCGCTGGAATCATCACATAGATTTTGTGTGTGCAAAGACCAACAAGTCTCCCTGGTGTCTTAGGCGACATTTGCCGTTTGCAACACAAGAAACAAATAGTTTAGCCTACAAAACGCTTATTAGACCAGTCATAGAATATGCTAAAATTGTCAGGGATCCTTTCACTGATACAAACATCCCAAAAATTGAAAAAATTCAGCTGTCTAGCAGTCCGGTTCATATTCAATAAATATCGGTGGACTGATTCACCATCTCAACTTTGTGCACTAGCAGAGCTACCAACGATTCAGGCTCGAACTAAACACGAGAGACTTAAATATCTTTACCTGATTATTAATCACCATGTTCATATAAGGTACGCTGATTATTTGATATTCTTCATAGTGAAACTTCTAGACATCGCCATTCTATGTTCATTCGTGCTCCTGCTGTTCACACCGATTGCTATCAGTACAGCTTCTTCCCACGAGCTATCAACGAATGGAATTCTTCGACCGACGAAGCCATTTCATGCTTATCCACAGATTTATTCTTAAGGCACATAGCTCATCTTCTCATTTGCAGCTAAAAAAACCTTTATTTTGTCTGTAAGTGATCTAGCGCATTTAAATTTATTCTCTGGTTGTACTTTTTGTACTTATTTTTGTCTCTTTTTCTGTAAGTTCTGATTGTAGATGTCTTTTTATTGATGTAAAAATAATTAAGGAGTTGTTGTCGCCATTTTTGGCGACACATGTTAATTATGTTCTGATTCTAGAATGATCGAAATGTTGTTATGCATTTGTTTTCCACTCCTGTAATAGCCCTGTGTAAGGGCTGACAGTATCTGTAAATAAGACATGAAAAAGAAATAAATAAAATATCCCCGTGTATTGTGGCGTGTTGGTGTCACGTAATCTCTACGCAGGTACAACGACTACAAGAACGACCCGTTGTCGCGGTGCAACTGTACACCACCGCAGAATCCCGTATTCGCCATCTCAGCGCGCACGGACCTCCTTGACCCGAACGGACAGTACGATACCCCCATGATGTATCGGCGAGCTGTCGGTGGCATTGACGCCAAGGTGATTGTATAGTACAAAATATGCGCGTTGGGCAACGTCTCATGCAAATGTGTGAGCAGGTATTGCGGTGGCGGTTTGATTTTTAAGTCTGTTGAATGAATCCCCCCGGAACAATCGCACCAAGCCACGCGAGCACTCCAACGATTTTGCGCAAAATATGGAGTACGTTTAATGCTGGACTCGGTAGGCAACCTTTCGCGCGAATACTCGAAATAGAAAACAGCTGCATGCACAGTGGCCGTCACATTTCATCTTCCCGCTATTTTGCTGCTCTTCTATAATGTCTACACAACTATAGCACTTCTTAAGATATCATCACTCGACGTATGGTGTTACTGCAAAGCAAGAACTACGCTGAATATCCGGTCTCGTGAAAACCATACCGTTATGGAAGTGAGACAGAAGGCACCGCTCCCCCTTACTAGGGTTATATGGGAAAACCATACGGCACACACTGCGACATCATTTGCTTAAGTGCGCCCTCGCGCGGTCGTTAGAGTCGCTAAATTTACTTACTAGACACAGCCACCTCGAAAGTTAGTTGTAGCAGGGTCGCTAAGTGTAAAAGAGCAGATGTTAGAGGTTACAGCATAATATTTAGGCCTTGACGTCCTGCCTTGCTGCCCTTCATGCGTGCATAGGTGACGAGCCACAAAGCGTTCCCTTCGCTGGAGTTTGTTGGTGAGAGTGGACCTACCTGGAGAACGCAGCCGCCGTTCCAGTGGAGCACCAGCGGACTGACCGACAGCCACCTCGGCCAACCAGACAAGTGGCAATTCAAGCCTGTGCAGCACAAGTGGGAACCGCCGAAGCGCAGCAGCCCAAGCAGCTGAAGGCCGGAAAGGGCCGTGACGTCTCCGCGACTGCAAGGTCGCTTTCCACAAGCCATGACAAATACTCTCCGCACTACTCTCCCATGTACTACTCTTCCATAAATGGCCGGGTTTTAGTCACATTCTCTTATTAAAAAGTCACTTGGATCTCTCAACAGTGCTGTGATTGCCATGAGAATGTTGAGGATTATGAGATTTGGAGGGGCTCCACAACACTTTTTCACGTCACTATCTCGTGACACTATTTAGGTGCTTATTACGTCACGAATCACCTGCGGGAAAGAAAAAAAAAGAAAATTTCAAATTCGTTGGGCATTAGCGGAGTTGCAGCGTCACCTCTGACGGGAATCCTACCGTCCGAACGCGTTCACCCTCCTCTCGTCCAACGAACGTGCTGGAAGCTACGCAGAGCAGGGTGAGAAAAGGACGAGAAACCACGCCTGTGCACGTCATGGCCTTGAACATTTTCTCGCCCATGTGCCTTTGGACGTATTCGCACTTCCTCAGTGACGAGAAGCTCATGGGTATAGTCGTTGCGCGGACGTGCACCATCCCACGCCATCCGCAGCAACTGCACACGGGAGTCGGCCACTGGTAGTCACCAAGTTGCTTCGTAGCCCGTGCCAGCTATGACGTGTTTTGTTGAAGGAAGAGCGGACGCTTTCCAGATGGATTTTGACGCCAAACTGTAAATTCCCTGATACACGGTAGTCCAATAATATCTGGCTGATATGTACGCCGGGGCGCCTACGATATCGGCAGTGATTTCTTGCTATGTTAAATGTGTTGCAGGGCACCATTAATCCTGACTGCGTGGGGAGCACCCCCAATAGTGTAGCCGTACAAACCACGTGGACCAGCTGAGGTCGTCTACGATATGGAAAAGGTTAACCGTGAAGCATTTCGTGGCCAAATTAAGCAACTTTGACCGCATCTATGGGTCTCTCTACCTCTATCTAGCCGTCTACGTCACGGTGCTCTACTCGTGGCCTCATTCACTTGCTATACACCTATATTGGCATGACAGTGCATCTATGAGTGATGAATGCTAATGCCTTATCCACAAATCGCTAACATCATATATTTGCTGCTTGTGTCACAGTTAGCGATACTGTGATCACATGTGTCTCATATCGGCAGTGCTCGGCCCGGCGTATGCGAGCTACGAGCTACATGTTATTCAGTATTAATACCCTATCTAAATCAAGGAACGACCAAAAGAGGCATTGAATATTTCATCAAAGCACGGCTTTCTTGGGTGCAACAAGACAGAACACCGCTTGTAACTTCCGATTGAACTGTAGACATAACCAGCAGACCCACACAGATAAGATTGCTGGAAGGACATGAGGTAAATTACCGCGTGTTATTAGGGTGGGAACGGAACGCGGGTTCCCGAGGTGGAAAGCACCCGCTCTCGCACTCGTCCGCAGAGGCTCCTCTCACGTGGCCAATAGCATGAATAAAGCGCATCACGGCATCAGCAGTTGCGGTGGTCCGCTTTTGTTGCCAAGAGCACTTGTGTGTGTTATCAACTCTTGCAGCATTTTTTTCCTTGCTGTTGTCGGAAAGCATATGCATAAGTAGTTCCATAGGTGCTCTCCCTCCGCATGCCTCTTCCCAGCTTTTCTCAACGAAATAACGATTATAATATGCACATACATAAGCGTGCCGTAGCGCGCATTTATATTTCACAGTACAGAAGCCTGTGCATGAAGGTGAGTGCCACCGTTACATTGTATTGTACGTACGCCGCCATCTTGTCGCTGCATTACTTCGACGTGCTCTCGACACGAGTCGTCGACTAAAATGCCGCATTCTATGTCGCATTGTCTCTTCTATGTTGGCATCGAATTGAGAACAGCTGCACTATACGCGGCGAAAGGCTCGACGCCTGCAGCGGAATATCACGTAGAAAAATGCGTTGGTCTAGGAAGAGACAGGCCAGCAGGAAGCGGAATGTATTCGAGCATTCATGGCTCGGACTTCGACTCTACCATTCCCGAAGCTGAGTGTGTCGCCACACAACTGTTGTGTCACACGCCACACCACAGGACATATGTTTGTACTGTGCCCATGCAGCACGCCCGCACCGTAGGACTCCGGGAGCCAAGCGCACGCAAGCGACGGCCGCCAACAAGGAAGTAGTCCGGCTTTCGCCGCAGAACACTTAATTCATAAAACAATCCCCTGAGGACCCGTTCGGTTCCGCTTGCACGGTTTCACCGTGTACGAACGCCTCCTATTTACGCAGGTTTGCACAGACCTCCAGCAGATGCAATGCACTGTCCCAGGAGAAATGCGTGTCGCTGACGAGAGTTATTGTGCGGTCTAAAGGCACTACCAATGTCTGTTTCCAGAGGGCTCACATGTCCAGAGTACCCAGTCCTTCCTCCACCCATCTAATCACCAGATTACCGCGTATGCATTGGCTCACTTCCGTGAAGGCACTTTTCTCTGTCATGTTGTGACACAGGTATGGACCAGATTTTTAACATGAAAGTGTTTATACCGGTGTCCACCACGACCACACTATGTCATTTCCTTAACGGAAGTGACGCTGTAAAGTTTACATGCAAAAATAACAAGAACACGGAAAAAACTCCCTTGGATGCGCTGACAATCGGGCTCACAGTCCTTCACGAGGACAGGTGGCTGGTCCTCTACCCCTGCGCTATCGACGCGCACTTTCGAACCTGTATGAACGCAGCTTATGGTCTTTCATATCGCTTCTTTCCGTCTGCCTTGAAGCGCGCGCGCGGCGCACTTTGGAGTGTGCGTGGAATGGTGCCCCCTTCCAGGAGAGGCGAAGTAAAGCACGATGTGTTCGTGCTTCTCCGTGCGCGAGCATCGAGGCGCACTTTGGAACCTGCCTGGAACGGTGCTGCCATGCAGGAGAGGTTAAGCGAAGCACTGAACTTCGCCTCTCCTGGATGGTGGATCCTACCTGGCACAAAGTGCGCTTCGAAGTGCACGCGCGGAGCCGCGCCGGAGGTCATCTTTTGTCGTGGATGGCGTTTCCCAGCGGGCGACTCTCCGAGCATGGTGGTAATAAGGAAACTTCTGCGTTGAGCGCCCAAGGTCGGCATCGACGTTGGCGGGTCAATGTGGCGCATGTGGACATGACCAATGCATTTGATGCATGGCATTTGCGCAAATATCGACTGTGTCCAGTTATTACGTAAACTACTTCAGTTACCACAAGGGATTGGTCATGGATGTTATGGAGGCGATCAGCGAACGTCAGTTGCTCCACGCCACACGGTGCCATACCGAAACACCGATAGGAGCGAACCACCTTTAGAAATGGGAGAGTTCACCTCGATGTGCAATAAACATTCAAGTGCTTATGTGAAGACACATCTAGCCTTCGTGTTACATGGATTCCTCGAACACAGGGTTCAGCAAGATTTTTTTTTATTTAGCCCATATATCACACTGCGTTTTTCGTGGTCGACCGCTGTCCGAGCAAACCATATTGGAATGCCGGACAGACAGTGTCTCGTAGCAGAAAGCCACGAAGGCTGTGCTCAAGTTTTTGCGCGCAACGGGCCTCGTGAACTGTCTGTGACAAATGCCGTGCTTGTGTGTGTGCGCTATTCGACCTCTCTCTTTCTCCCTTTATTCTTTTCTTCCATCCCTTTCTGTCTCCCTTCACCCCTTCCCCAGTGCAGGGTAGCAAACTGGATATTTTCCTTTCCGGTTAACCTCCCTGCCTTCCGTCCATCATCTCTCTCTCTCTCTCTCTCGTGGCCTTAAATTGAATCCACTGCCTCGAACGCAGCAGTTAAGTAGTTTAGTTAGGTAATTCATTTTGACCAGCCTACAGCGCAAAAGGGACAACGATGAACAACAGACAAGGTGTCAACACGAGCGCTTGTCTGTTCACCTTGTCTGCTTCTTCGTCCTTGTCTGTTCTTCATGCTTGTCTGTTCTTCCGTTCTTAGGTAAGTTTACACGAAGTATGCCCTGAAGCCAGCAGTACGCAGTTACCGCAAGTGGCTTCTGTGTTATGAAACTGCTTTAATAATTCAGAGCAATAAAGTGCGTTTTAGGCTTACGTAGCAGTACGATATGTTCAATATGGCCTTGTTCGAGCAACGGACCATGATTGCGCTTCGCGTCGAGCGTGTTCCGATTGCTACTTTGCATCATTGAAAAGTTTCCCGCGTAATATACTATATAAGGGTATCACAGGAAAAAGCAGTACATATCTGCCTGTGGGATTGCTCGTTGATTGTGAAAGTTGGTCACAGGAGGCATTGGGCAGGCTCAGGTAAAACGCGTGCGACAAGTTTGCACGATGGACTGATTGATTTTGAGGTTTTACATCCGAAAAGCAGTATATGAATTTGAGAGACGCCGTAGTGCAGGGCGCGGAAATTTTCGACCACCTTACGTTCTTTAACGTGCACTGACATCGCGCACTGCACGGGCCTCAACATTCCGCCTCCATCGAAGTGTAGCCGCCTCCCTCTGGATTCGAACCAGCGACCATCGGATCCACAGCCGAGTGCCACGTCCGCTAGACCACCGATGGGACACTTTTGCCAATATGGAACAAATAGCAAAGGAAGAGTGTATTAAAGTGTATATATGCTACATATGATACCAGACTACTCCTATTTAGTTCTTTCTCTTTTTGTTTCGAAATGAATCCGATATCTCAACGGCCAGCTCTATAAGGTTCGTCTTCCTCGGTCCATCCGTGGGCGGCAGTTTCGGCAGGGCGTGGCAATCCGCAGAGCCTCTGGTGTAGGGTCCGCACACGAGGCTGAGCACTTGCCCAAAGATGCGCTCCATGACGTTGGTCACGTACTCTTTTGCAGGAGAGTCTGGATCGCAGTCGTCTAGAGCACGTTCTACGCACTCCAGAGAGTTGTGGTAGGCGCTGAAGGAAGAAATAAGGGAAAAGAAATATCACACTGGGTAGCTGCAGGGAATGAGAACGCACAAATGAAGAAACGCGCGATCAACCCAGAGAAAGCTATGGTGAATAGAAAGCGCTCTTACTTTCCGTGTCCCTTTTGAAAGCGAGTCGGCAGCTATACTGTACCAGACAAAGCAGAAACTCACATTTGGGTTGCAGGGGAAGCACGTAGTCTCTCTCTCTCTCTATATATGTATATATAAGAATACGACGGAGTTTAATGTCAATCGAGCTGATTATAGAATTGCTGTAGAAGACAGTATGCCCTGACAGCGGAAGCGGCCATCCGCCATCTTACTTAGGGCATGACAAAGCTAGGTCTTCCACCAAACGAATGGCAGCGCCCCGCTCACATGCCCTACTTCTATAACACTGTCGATTTTCCCGCATAGATACTGCTCGAGATGTGTATTGTGCTACCGTTCTTCGCTAAGATGTCATGAAGCCTTGTCAAATATTATTACAGACGACACTATCAACACTCGAATGTAGCAATGCTGTAATCTCCAACAATGGTGTGTTATGTTAGAATTCGCATATTAGCCCAGCATTGACGTTTGCACAGCAACACGCGTAGGTCCTGCAGCAAGACACTGCGACAGAAAGCTGCGTTTCTAAGTTAAAGACAAGCGTTCACTTCACCTTTCCAGCTGAGACGTTGTCATATCTTCTAAGCCGATTAAGTATGCGCATTTCTATGTCAACTCACTGAAGTATCTTTCGACTCCTTCTTCACCTCTCAAACTTGCAGTGCAGAATTAGGTGCAAGAAGCAAAGTTGTGGGCTACCTGCAACCCCACCTACGGACCAACGCGCTCTCTCAAGCCGAAGTGTCTTACAGGCCCGGCTAGACAATAGCGCTTGCAAAGGAGGGATTATGTTCGAACCACATGAAGGCGGCGGTCTTGGGACAATACGAAAATGTAAATAATGAACACCTGGTAGAAGGAAAGGGACCTGTAGAACAACGCGTAAATAAGCCACCAACCATTCTACGTATTGTAAGGTTCAGGAGTTTTGGGGACTTTGAACTCCATACACGCCACCGCTGAGTCCTTACTCTTCTTTCAGCAAGAACTCTTTTCCGAGACATTCCTCACGCTCGTAGCTACTAAATTAAGGTGGAAGGTGCTGCGTTTATCGCCCCCAGAGTACGCGTAGCAATTACGAACTCGTGATACCGCCAGTCAGCGCGAAGAAACAGCGGACGACCCGCCTCAACAATGCATTAAACGGTGGTGACTAAGTAGACGGCTAAGAAACGCTTAAGAATTTGATGATGCCCAGACCGCCTGTAATTGAAAGTGTTCTGCGACACTTCTTCCACATACTGAGAAAACGTCGCTGATCAGCCCTCGAGTTGCACATAAACGCTTGAGCGATATATAATTTACCCCCCGTTTGCGCGCGGCAATTTCCCATTCAGTTTCAGATATAGCTGGATCTCACTGCTTCTTGTTTAAAAAAAGTACGTTAGGAGGAGTAGTCATCTAGGTCCTTTCACGTAGGCCGAGCATTGGCTGATTTTGGTCATCATGGAAACACGCTCAATGTTGTTATTTTGAGCGTTTTGGGTTTCAACAAATAAAACAAGCGTACTTGTCACGCTGCTGTCCGTATAAATTCTGTACTGCATGTTCTGTGTAGCAATGGTCAACAAGCGATGATAAACTGTCGGTTGCATGTTACATCACCACTCGAAAGCAGCAGAAGCAGCACGTGGAGACGTCTACCGCGTTCAGCGGTGGTGACGCCTACCACAGCCTAGTTCGTGCACCTGCTGGCAATTACGAGTTACCTGAAGTGTACGAGACAAAAATGTTGTTAGAGGGGGTCGTGAAAAAAATACGGACGTGCCCTGACAAAATTTCTCATGCTTCAACGAGCAGTTGAGACGCTGCCTCCAAAATATCCCAGTGCAATATTTAGTGTACGTTCAATAACCCTCGATTGTAATACAGCCTTCTTGCGCACCCGGAACGACCATGCGACACCACATGCCAGCGTGGGCACTGTTTAGGGACGTCACCTTGAGATCTTTAATACGCATTCATATCGTTAACTTTCGTTTGCTCCAAAATAATATATTTATATGAAAGCTACGAACTAAGGAAATAGTTGGAAAACGAGTAGTGCCGGCATACTAATGCAGGGCTGGGAAACGGTTTGTTCTTCTGTGGCATCCGAGAGCGGGCTTGTCTCAGAGCCTAGACGACGGAAATGACGTCATATGCAGGATTGAGACGCATGCCACGAAATCAAAACCATGCTATTAGCGCTGTCAATCAACCCAGACCATGCAACGAAACAATGCCTGCTATAGACTGGAGTGCCAGCACTCTGAATAGACACATCGTGAAAAATTTTAATAAGGCGCTTCAGGACACCCATAAATTTCAGTTTCAAGCGGCCATATCTTTAGACGACTGCTTGCTCCTTTCGTACAACACGCCCACATAAAGAGAAAAATGGCCCTACGGTGCAATATTAACTTCAGTGATGCGTTCTTGCACCCTTCATTGAAGGGTGCAAGTCATGCTCACCGAGTCTTTCCTCATTAGAGACTGCTTATATGAAGCTCCTTGCGCTTATTATTACGCAGGACAGTTAACTCCTGATATGGCTGTTTGCCTGTTGTACCAAGCGGCCAGCAAGTGGTGACTCCTTCGACAAAGAAGCATATGCAATCACGCAACCATCTCGTCTAACCAACAATCGTATTGGGTGTGGCGGTGGCGCTCTCGCTAGTATGTCGCGATTGGTGGTCATACCCGCAAATTCGAAGTACGTTTTAATGTGCACAAGCTGTGGGCAATGAAATATGAAGTATGACCAATAATGTGATCTACTCGCACGGGTGCGGGCGTACAAACAGCCGCTCGCCTCGTTGTTTTCCATGCCCTTTAGCTCACACCAGCGCGGTAGAGATATGGACGCTGTTGTTGACGTTCGCACCCTTACAAAAATGCCACATATGGCGATATCAGGAATTGGGCACATGTGGATATATATGGCACGTGCCCGTATGCGGCCTTATTTGTCCAAATGGTGATAGGAACGCATATGGCAATGAAAGACAAACGCGATGAATGCCGTGTAAGACTCGGAAAAGCATTGGCCAAATAGGGCCACGTAAGGACACGTGCCATATATAGCTAGATATGCACAGATGTCCATATATGCATATCTGGCTATATATGGCACGTGTTTGTATGTAGCCGAATTTTCCAATACGCATCAGTGTTACATGGCATTCGTCGTGTTTGTCTTTCATTGTCATATTCGTTTCTATCACGATTTGGACAAATAAGGCCGCATACGGGCACGTGCCATATAGAGCCACATATGCCCAATTCCTGATATCGCCATATATGGCATTTTTCGAAGGGCAAGAATTTGCTATTCTACCTACCATCTGACATTACTTTACGTCGCTTACACGCGACCTTCATTTAGCCTTGAGTAAGAGACCAGTGGTCCCTGTGTATCTGCCAGTGTTAACAAGTGCGCGCAGTTGTTTCTGTGGCATCTTTCTTGCGGGTTATCGAACAATTATACATTCGCGGCAAGTCTTGTTTCTGTTTTGACTTTGCAGCGGGATGTGCTCTCAGCTGATGGTTTTGGCGGCAAAAGGTAGAGTGCGAATGGAGATGTCGGCGCTTGACATCTTGACCAAGCTCAGTTAGGCTTCCGTATACACATTGTGGAAGGGCACTTTTCCTAAGATGGTCATGCGGAAAGTGGCCCGTCCGTCTTGTAAATTTATCCCTACAGACCCACCGAATACTTTAGTATGAACTTACCAGCAAGCATAGTGAATAGTCCTTCCCCCTGGTGCGTCAATGCTCTCGCCCAGGCCATCTCGAAGGACCCCGAAGCACTTGTTCAGCCCCGTTCCGGCCGAATTCATGCACTTGATGCTGTCCTTGTACACTGTGAATGGAAAAGAAGCAAACCAATGGAATATTAGTGTGAACTGACTATGTGCCTGGATCATTTGTTACTCATTTGCAGGTCATTGGAAAAAGTATTGGACAGATGGAGCGATCTATTTCGTGGATTTTGGCTTACTAATAAAATTGAGTGTCTCACAATCGCACGAAGGCTAGCTGAAAACTTCTTGAAATCTGAAGCCCGCTCTCCGCATCGTTTCCTTTATTTTTAATTCTGCAACAACACCACTATGGTTATACTGACTAATATCGGTGTCACATGCTGCACTGCTGATCGCGACTAAACACGAGTGAGAATAAATTTCACAATAGCAGTTACTTCCCTTCAGCTGCTTGAGCAAAGGAGAGAATCACTATCAATGAATTAGACGTGGATTAGGCCTGATCATGATCGAAAGTGACCTTGTGACACTGCTATAAAAACGACCTGTAATGAAAACAAGCAGTGAAATTGTTATCCGCGTCGCTCAATAAATTTACTCCGATATTTGTCCCTGTGCTCTCTTCCTCAGGCCTATAACTGTGAGCTCAGATGGTGCGAACGGTTGCTCAGGGTTAAATACCACAGTTTCCCAAATCATAAAATTATCAAGTGCGACTAATTCACGATTGTAATAGATGTGCTTGTGCGGTGCACTTTAGATTATTTTTTACCGTGTTGCTTTCAGCTGCACCTATATGAGCAAACCAACTATCTTTTCACATGGATTCTATGAAAGTGCGATATCCATGGTAGAGAGTATCACCCACGTAAACGAATTAGTTTCCGCGACAGCCTAGCCAACAAAATATCTGGATAAACAGTCTATATGGCTGCTCAAATACCACGTAGACACCCTATCAGCTCCTTACGTAGCTCTAAAAAAACTGCATTACGGCACAGGGCATTGTCTGAGGAAAAGAAGAATCTCTACGGCCGCTTCGGTACTGCGGCTAAGTTCTAGCGGTAATTTGCTACTCCACTAGACAATAGAATAACCGTCAGCTGGAGCTACATATGCGTAACCAGGTATTCCATCACTCAGACGCCTCACACATAGACCACATGACCACGTTAGGTCTACCAAGGCGAGATACCTGGTCTACCAAGGCAAGGTACCAGCTATTCTCGCAGGACCCTTGGAGGGAGAAGGCTGAGCAAAAACAACAACAACAACGAAAGAAGGACTGCCCACGTTCGCTACATTATCTCAGCAGTTTGCTTTGTGACAGTCAGACTCACTCTCATGTCGTTCGTTGCCTTCGGTGCAGGCGGCCTCAAAGTCGTCGCCCGCTGCTTCCATGGCAACCAGCGCCACCGCGCGAGGCACGTTGTCCAGGCAGCTCTCCGAGAACTCAATCGTGCAGGCGATCTGTTTGCTGTACAACCTAGTGACAGGACACAGAGAGATATATCGCACGCTTAAGCTTCAGTAACCCGTTATTTTTAGTCAGTCTCACATAAGCGCGCTCAGGGAGCGTGTGACGCTCAGGACAATATAGGTTGCTCTAAGCAACATGCAGTCTTGATCCTCTATTGGAGCTGTTTGTGAGAAAGGAAGGTCGTTTTTATTTCACCGCTTGAAACACTGCTTGCAGTGGCTAGCGCTGACTTAAGGCTGACTGATATAAGAAAGAAACGACCTGTAATAAGTAGAATGGCTATAAGAGACTTGACTGCACGATATGCATGCATATAGAAATTCCAGTCAATATGTTCTGCTGCGGAACTCCCGGTGTGAATTCAATAAACAACGACGAAATTTAGTTACATCAGTATAGGAAATCTGTGGCAATTGAAGACTTGTACGAAAAGATAGCCAGTTTACAGGTTTTGAAATTACACGCTCACTTTTGCGGTACTGGCCCGAAGCGCCTCGACTGCTTGCTGCACATTTAGAGTCCGCGAACGCGATTGCATTCGACTTCAGAATGAGCTGCTGACACGTACGATGAATTCGAAAACAGCGGTTGTCTAACGAAGCTCCTGACAGCTGCGTAGTTTATTGCTTTCGTGCAAATCTGTACCATTCACCAATTCTATAACAGTTACCGCCACTGACGCACCACTATCAGCAGGATATAGGGTGCCCCAATTAACACGCACCAAGTGCTTAAAAAATCATCGCTAAAAGACCTAAACAGGTATAAAGCCTGCCGAGGAATCGCATTAAGAAATGTAATGTTACGTGGCAGAATAATCATACGCCGCTACACGTCGCCGAAAGTGGATTGCATAACCAGTTCGAGGAATAATTTCAAAGAACACAGGGCTGCATGCTTCGTAGCTCTGCACCCATTACAGAGACATCATCAACATCCATCATTATGCAACAATCTGCTTCAACTTTTCCGTCATAATTACTACGAAGCGCTGTCTTGTGAAGCAGTTTTGTCGTATCGTGCCAGGCGTCACGCGGCAGGCGACGTGCGCAGCCCCTACAGCAACCTGACTTGACTCTTCGATGTACCTGATGGTGCCTCCTTGCAAGGTGCGGACCGCTGCTGAAGTAGCCAGTCGCAGAGCTACGCGCGCGGCTGCAGTAAGGCAACGTCGGGCACAAGAGACAGCTGTGCAGAGAAAAGCCCAAACCGCAGCTCGCCGTCGACGCCGGGCCGAGAGTTCGGTTCGTTCTCGGGAAAACGAAGCCAAGAGACTCTCTAAGATGTGCACTTATACGGATTTGCACGTTACAATACCGTTGTAATTATGGCGTGGTGGGTAGTTCCCTACTTGGCTAAATGATAAGAGTTATAGAGTAGAGGATACCCAACACCTCTACCTGCGCTAGTTTCCCCAAGCGTTTAAAATGACCTCTAAGAACGTCGCTCCTCCACCTTACGCTCTCACTGTCCCGCGGTTCCGCGGAGGCCTGGCTCTTTTTTTTTTTTTAATGTCTATGTGCTGTAGCAAAATCATCTCAATTATATATCGGCTGAGTTCGGGTGTATATTTGAGAGGGCCTACACCATTCTAATTGGCATGTAAAAGAATAAGCCAAAATTCAGAAAGCTCACAAATTAAAAACAATTAATGAATTCAAATTTACTGACGAAAAAATACTGGTAGCGAATTCACGCGTCTACCACCAAGCATTAATTCAAAGGATTGGTGCCACACCGTGGAGGTGTTTTTAAAAACTTGATGTATACTAGTTAACTGGGACCCCTGTATATTATTCGGCGCAGCATGGCTTTCATTCATTGAGTCATAACTTAAATACTTCGGCTTTGTATTGTTCGGAAGCTAACCAGTCCAGTGAAGACGACTTAATGAGCAATGAAAGTTGCAATTGCGGAAGCCTCGTACACTTAAAGGAGTCGTGAGACGTTTTCGTAAATTCTTTTACGAAATGGGAATTCGGAGTACTGGCCCTCCAATGAGAGAAACTTTCTTTGCACCATCTGGGTTTTATCTGGGCGATAAAACTACGATAAAATACAGTCGCCACAATGGCCTCCGAGACTGACTCCCTCGGAGGTCACGGACTTGCTGCGCCGGACTTGCTGACGAACATTGATACCGCATGGTGTCCAAGTGCTTTCTTATTTTCTAGTTTTCGCATAAATCTATCAATATTAGAGTAAAATGAAAGATAAAAATGTGTTTACACTTTTAAATGCCTTGAGCTTACGTGACTGAAACGTCACAGAACCGTACTATCGTGAGAAATATGAAAGGGAACACAGGAATGCGTGGCAAGCAGCCTGAAACCCAGGTATCTGTGATACGTGGCGTCGGAAACATAGTTGGGAAAGGAAGGCTGTTATAACAAGTGTTGGCACTCCTGCCGTGCGTCTGTGTGCAAAAAGTGAAGGACTTGGCATTGCACAAAGCGCTCATGAGACGAAAGAAAGTATGAAAGAAAAAGAAACGAATCGCTAGCATGTGACGGCGATAATTACCGCGTTTATAGAATATCGGACGAAACCGCGTCATCAGCAAAATGGCGTAAGTTGCTGCTTTGCAGAAAGGCCGGCGTGGCGGGAAGTGCCAACAGTCAGTGAAAGAGAGCCCTCCTTTCCACTTGGTTTTTCACAGCGTCATCCGAGTATCGCTCCAAGTCGATTTCGAGGCTGCTTGCCACGCGTTCCTGTGTTCCCTTTCATATTGCTCACGGTAGTACCTATGCCGTCCTGTAGTGTCGCCTAATCGCTTCCGGGGCGCAAGAACGCTGGGATTTCGAACGAGCGTTTAATTAGGCGTACACTCAATATTGCGCCTAAATATTTCGGAACTGGTATGCCGACTGCATAGTAAAGCAGGACCAATAAAAATTAAAACGGGGCAACTCCATATTCTTTTCGCGACCCCATTAGGGCGCGCTCGTGGAGCGTGTGACGCTGACGACGATGTAGTTTGCTCTAGCTAAAATACACTCTTGATAGCGCTGCTTGAGCTCCTTTTGGGAAAAAGAAACATCGTTTTTCTGAGAAAGACAGAAAGAAGCAATAAAAAGGAAAGCAAAGAAGAAAGGAAAAGGGGTTTGTCGCCATGGTGAACTTACGTCGCAGTATGTGTTTCAATGTTGTCGGACTTGTGGAAGACTAATCTGAAAAGTTGCATGCCTTTGATCATCCCTTGGCAACCATGAACACTTGAAGGCACATTACGTATGTTGCAGGTAGTTAATGCCGTTCCCCTATGACATCCAAACAATATCATAACCGATAAATTGACTTTTTTTGATAACATTCGGTCTTCATGCAGCTCTATTCGTACAGAATCTAAAGATTTGTCTGCCGCCGACTCCTTTGGTTTTCTGAAGCGGAGCTTGCATTGTCTAGCCTGCGTTGACACAGTGGTGGTAAAAATTCTGGGGTTTTACGTCTGAAAATCATGATATCAATGCGGTAGACGTCGTAGTGGACGCGTCAGGAAGTTTCGAGCACGTGGGGTTCTTTAATGTGCACTGACAACGCACAGTAGACGGGCCCCTAGCATTTCACTTGAATTGAAGTCCGGTCCCTGCGGCAGTCTTTCAACCCCAGCACCTTAAGGCTGCTTGTCGAGTGCATTACCGACTAGCCTACCGCGGTGGGTCGTGTGTCAGCGTAGCTGGTGTAGTTGCAGTCGTGACTCGGGGACCTGTTGCTCTCAGAAAAGGGGAACCCCTGGCACCTTCTATCAACCCTTGAAAGCAACTGATGCACTACTTTCGTCCGACACATCATAGAGTGCACTGTGGAGTGGGAAAAAGGTCGTTACCGGTGCGTGGGTTTGAACCCTTGTCTTCACCTTCCGAAGGCATGGGTCCTAATCGCCAGACGGCCCCCTGAGGCTTTTGAAGATTTGAACATATTTGAAGTGTACGAAAGCCTTGGATTTTCCACCACCGTTCTTAGCAGAAACGGAAGCGCGTGACTGCTACTTCCCGGCTTTTTATAGTGCTCTATAGCAGTCGAAAGAAAAGCACACGTCCATAGGCCAAGCTAAGCGTTGGCCACTTTCTAGACAGGGATAGGACGCCTGATTTACTTTCTGAGGAATCCACTGCAGTGTAGCTACTTAACCTCCCGAGGTGCAACGAGTACCGATTGTTCAAATGCATGTGTTCCAGTTGAGAATTGCCTTTCCTTCATTCTCGTGGATCGCTGTTATGTGAAGAATAAAAAAAGAAAGGAAATATGAGGTCATACTTATCAAGTTTGAGGGAATGTACCGATATAAATGTTAATAACATCGGCAGTCCCACAGAACAGCGTGCGTGCTAAAAACTTTCCCTATTGCTTACCTCACGGGAGAACCGCATATACAGTGGACCACAAATCCCGTTGTAGAAGTTGAGTCCTTTTCTAGAGCAAGAAATACAGTAATGAAAATATCGCAAGGACCCTACATAACTACCTACACAAATCTCGTCTTGAAAAAAGAACATGCGTAGAAATTTCAAAATTGGTGTTTCTCTCTGGCGTTTCGGTCCGTGAATCACGTTTTCATTGCACCACCGCCTCTTCTCAAAGATGTTGAAGGACGCAAACGAGAGGTGAGACTTCGACTTACTCGCAATTTGCCTGGAACTGGTCCTCGTCGGGTTCCGGCAGGTACGTGGTGTTACTGTACACCAGGTAGTCTTCACCACAGGCATGCAGCTGGGATATGCTGCATCCAGGCTTGAGTTGGGCCCAACACACGCCTACTGCGCAGTACATAAATAAATGAAGCGAACGTGTTCATATTCGTTAAATGCACCGTCTCATCGTCTGCACACCGCCTCTTCGTCTAAATATCTGCACTAGTTCTCCCTCTGAAAGTCGGGGCACGTTAGCGAGGTTTTTGCTCTACAGGGGAAGTGGGAAGGTGGGGCAAAGACGCATGCAATTTAACGTTATGCTCCACACAAATTTTCCACTAAAAAACGTTCAACGAACTCACCACCGCAAAGAAACTATTTGCGTGCACTAACCCGGCCGGCCAAGCACCAAAGCATTTTCTGGACAGACGCCTAGTCAATCAATAAACTAGCGCAAAATATAACAAATGGCTAGCGGAAAACTGACTAATAGCTCAATTCCAGGAACCAATCAGCATGCAACACACCCACCTTCTGAGTGCAACTCATTTGCTTATTGTATTCCATTTTCCTATTTGTCTTCTTTTTATACTCTTGGGCCAGACTGTCTTGCTGGTCTCGCCCTTCCTCTTCCACAACTACGTTCGCAGCTCTGAGGAAAACTTCATTGTGCGTCTACGAATCTACATCGTGGAAAACATTGCGCCCGGATACCGTTGCGAAGTGTCCAGTTTTTACCGTGAAACTGTGCTTCGGTATCATGTGGCTTTTGTACCCGTGCGTCGACCGAAATCGCGGCCATATCCCGCAGGCCATATCCCGCAGTGCATTTCGCTGATCTCGGCTTATATCAGACGGCACGCACAATACTCAGATTTCGTTCAGCCTCCGTCAGGCAGAAGGTACTGTCCTAACGACACAATTGCTTACTTGCCCATTACCTACCAGTACATGTAAGTGTTGGTTAATGCTAACCAATACGTCCAGGCGGACCGGAGTGGGACATTGAGAAGACCATTAACTCGCAGTTCGCATGGGTTTGCTGTGGCGTACACTTTGTCAGTAATCCTACTTCTAGACTTGAGTTTGGCCCTTTAAGATCAATATAAGAAATAGCGTAGTCTGCCTGTGCCATTATAATCACGCTCGAAGGGAGAGAACCGTCTAGGACAGCCAGCTGCTCCACTACGATCACGTAAGGTTTAAAGGTGGCTAAAAATGAGGAAATGGCACGGCAGTGAGATAGTGCTACCGCCTTTAAGAAATAATACATATAAACGCATGCCCGTAGTCCAATAAAACGTTATGTGCTGCCGGTTCGCTAATGTTTTTAAACACGGGATTGGCTCCCAATTTTTTTAAGGCACTGTCCAACGGTATGTCGCTAGCAGACCTCTTTCTCAACGAAGCGTCGTCCCGAGAATGTCTCTTCCATTCTATCGATGTCTCTCCTGCTCCGAGCCAATACTGAAGTTAGGACTGGTCGTACTGGTCCTCTGTTTAACGTCAACTTAATAAAGCAAGCGGATGGCTGTCTCAACCGATCATGCGGCACACAAATGCGAAGCCTGCCCCGTCACTGACTTCCTTCTTTACTGATGTCGCCATAAAGCGCGGCCTTGCACGACGCTTGGTTATTATAGCGTGATAGAACGAGCCATTTGTACAGTGTTCGATGACACTATTCGATGATGCAACGCTTGGCACTGAACCGCCACCGCTTACTACAGGCTGGCAAATGCCTCATCGAACCACTAAACAGAACGCTCACAGGCATGCTTTAACGTGCGTGTGTGTAGACTACAGATAGATTGTTTGTAGACTACCGGAAGGCCTCTTTGTCTCAGGTTACCTTTTTCTACGTTTTTTGCCGCCATAGCACCGCCAGGCGCCTTTCAGTTTAACCACAAGTATGTGAATCGGCATTTCGCTTGCATGGTCAACCAGCATATTTTCGTGAACTGAATGCTCTAATTTGTGGTGTTTAACGTCCCAAAACCAGCTCTGATTATGAGAGACGCCGTAGTGGAGGTCTCCGGAAATTTCGACCAACTGGGGTTCTTTAACGCACTGATATCGCGCATCACACGGGCCTCAACATTTTGCCTCCATCGAAATGCAGCCGCCGCGGCCGGGATTAGATCCCGTGACCTCGTGAGCTGAATGCGGTAAAAAGGCAATTGTAAGGGCCATAACGGCAGGACGAGTCGCATGCCGGATGTTCCTGCAGTTGCAGGTACTTCGTAAAGTGCGATGTTCCCGTGATTACACTCTCGGCTCCTTATTGAAACTGCGGACTCACTCTCGAGTCATTGCTCCAAACCAGCGAAGGTCCACTCCAGTCAAGACAATGATTACTGTGTTTTACGTCCGCGAGATCAGGCCACAACCTAATGAGTTCACAGAAGTCATTCCCAAGCTGGCCTGTAACGGCCCTACCGCGGCCTTTGTTCGTATAATGCGACAGCGTATAGTGTGCTCGCCTGTGACGTCTCCTCCACGCCAGCACCGGTTAACGTGTCGCCTCCACCCCACCCTGTGAAGTTATGCACATGAATGAAGCTATGAAGTTGCGATGGCAAGAATGGCCTGCGGCACCATGTCGGTTCATGCGTTGCGTCTTGTGGCTCTGTAGAAATAGCTGCAAATACAAATCTTGGTGGAAAATTTTCGAATAAGCGGCAAACGCAAACGCTTGTTTTCCGCTCCAACTATGAACCTGGTGTCCCATGGCTAACATAACGCCAAATGATAGTGTGAGCGAGTTACAGAACTGTTCGTGTCATAATTCTTAACAGCGTAATGAATAAAGTAGAATGTGGTTCAAATAGGTTTACGCAACGTATATCCACGACGCCATTTTGGCAAAGACGCAGCTCGGGGACGTGAACATTGTGGTTTCATTGCGCGTTGGTGCTTTAGCGAGACGAAAAATATTTTTCTTAAATAAAAATGGGATTCTACATAAGCTATTAGAAATACTTAAATACCGTGTATTCTTCGATGAGCTGAATAAGCAGCAAGAAAAAGAAAGTGTCCGCTTACCCGTGAGGTAAACCATGAAGACGTAGATGGGACCAGGTACTTTCATCATTAGGCCAACCACTCGGGTACCTGCAATTCTAGATAGCACAATACGACCAGGGCAAACCGCCGTTCCCCTTTTTATAGTTCAAGTGACGGCCACTTCAGTGCTGGTGCCTTCTCCAAACACTCCCGGAGGTGAAGACTTCGATCTCGGCGTGTCTTGCGACGTCGCTAACACGGTACCAACTGCCGCCCTTGAATAACCCGCCGATGCGCTATGCCTGTTCGATAACCTCAGGAACACCCTCTCCTGTTTACGTCGTTTCTGTCATCCTGCCTTTCACAACAAGCCCAAGCCTGCACTTGCAATCACGTACCTACTAAGTACGTTCCTCAGGAAGGCACCCTACATGCAATGGCGACGGAAGAACAGCACTCCACAGCAAAAGAACTAAAGAAAAAAAAGCTTATACGCTGCCGTAGGGCACGTCGGCTGTACAAGGGAACAGCGTTATCCCATTGATGTTTGAACTGCGTAGTCTTTTGCCACAATGCTCGAGGTAAGACTTAATAAAGCAGTGCTTTCACCGCTCGGTAGCTCGGAAAACAGCGAGTGACGCGAGTGATGGAAAGAAAAATGAGGGGAGGAGAACGGAGAGAGTGAGGCATAAATCAGTACACAGGAGCCCGTACCTGCCCGAATGCACGCAATCGTTCGTTGTTATTATTATGAACCTTACGCTCGACTGCTCATCAAGCGGCACGGTAATACATTGGGCGGAGAGGCGAACGAGAGGCAGCGTCGCCAGATGGAGGAGATACGGCGAATGACGTAGGCGGGCAGACTGATGGAATGACAGGGTTAAGATAAGGGCGAGACAAAAAAATGGGCTTCAATCTACACTATGGAATGACTGGTGACTGAAGCGTATTAACCGTCCAGAGGGTCCCACGCGGAGTAGCCTTGAACGTTTCGGAAATACTTTACTTGAAATAATCGAGATCGATGCAATTGGATGCATTGCGACGTAGCGTTAACATTGCACTAGTTGGAGTACTAACTATTCAATTCAATTCAATTCAGTGTTTATTCACATTTCAAAGGAAGAAAGGAGCAGTCACAAAGAAGCTACAGCAATGGGTAGCTTGACGAGGTGACAGCCCTCTTAGAACGAAAGCAGGAGACAGTGCGTAGGACAAAAATAAAATAACAGTGAAACGAAACACATTGACCAATAATGGTACATAAACATAATGCTACACGCTAGCGGAAGCTTGTTGAACATTAATCAAGCAGACAACCTTGGTGTAAAAACAGTTGAAAGAGATCACGTAAAAAGATAACAGCGGTGAACTAAGGCAACATATATGTAACAGCCGCGAACATTGAAAGGATTTGTACAAATAGAGAGTATAACAATATGAATGAACAATATGAATTTATATGAACATATCAAGAACCTCATTTAATATTAATTTTGAAATTCCTGTGCCATTTTCTTGAAGCAACCGGTTTAACAGTGACAGTAGCTGGTAACGGAGCACTTGCTTCCCATAGTTTGCACTGATTTCGGGCTACTTCCCAGTGCTCTCGATTAAATATTAAATGGGAATGCGTGGACTTAATAAATGACGGTGATTTAGTGCCAAAACCACGATGTAGTAATGAGACACGGCCCGTAGTTAGAAAGGGGGGAGGTTCTTGAGTGATTTTTACCAGCCCAAGTTCCTTAACGTCACCCGAAATGAAACTGCACGGCTTTTTTTTTTTAGAAATTCGTCCCCATCGAAATGCTGCCGTCGTGGCTGGGTCCGATCCCCCGACATCGACCTTCATAAGCCAACTCCTAGCCGCTAAGATACGACAGCGGACGATGCCTGTGATTCCCGGTGCGCTTCTAGAATACCAATGAAAGCACCTACTAGGGGACTTTTTTCATTGCGGCGTTCGCTTGGGATGAAGGTTAGGTAAACGTGCAGCTTTGGGCTCTTAGCTTGCAGGAAAAAATAAAAAAAAACCTTGCAAATCATGGCTAATTTCTCTAGAGCTTGTAGTAAGGAAAAATGCACTCTTCAGTCAGAATTGATTGATAGAAATGCGTGCACTATGGCATGGATTTTTTACATAAAAAAGTACACGAAGTCGAAGACCGTATCAGGACCTCCTGCTAAAAGCGTGCGATGCTAATACACAATGTATATTATGGTAATACACAATTAAACCAACACTAGCACTCCTGGGAAATACGAATGAAGCCGGAAATTATTACAGAGGAATAATACAAGAAAATCAATAAATACTATAACAAGGGACAATATTGGTACGCGCGACATGATTTTAGTTCTCTTTTACATTGGCATAAATGTCGTGACTTGTGATAAGTGGTGGTAAGGTATTCCATAGAGACGTCTAGAAAAATTGTGCAGTCGTTTTACCATAATTAGTGTGGACTTCAGGCGACAGGACAATATGTTACATGCAAATCTAATGTTACTAGAAGCAACCGGTCAGGAGGTGAATAGCAGATGGGCGGTAGTTCCTTCGTCCTGTTGAGCAAGATCCGTAAGATGTGTTCGGTAAACTGTGAAATGATTGGGGTGTTCTGTTCATGGATTAGGTATAAGCCGCTATAAAAGCTCCAGCTGTCTGTGATTGTTTATGATTAGTTCTTGATAACTGAAGTGATGCCAAGTGAGCGTTATAAGTGTAACAGTACATTATGCCGTAATTAATTAATTAATTTTATTTATTCAGATACCTACAGCGCCCGATGGGAATTATTGTAGGGGAAGAAAAAGAATACATTACAGGTGTATACAACGTCAAGAGTTAACATATCAAGATGAGCAATACGATTAAGATTACAGATTTCTTGACATATTTACACTCTTAGCATAACACTCTGAAAATATAATGAGACTGAAGCCAAGAACATCACATTACAACATGATTACAAACCGATTAATAGACGACAGTTGATTGTATGCTATACAAAGATGACGCGATACCCAATGAAACAAGAAATGAGCATGGGCACAGTCAAATGAACTGATTGGCGAATTGCTGTAAGAGGGAATGAACTGAGTAGTTTATAGTGACAGTTATGTGGCACGTCCGAATCCTTTATTCTTTCTTTATTCAAAGGTTACCCCGCATTGCACAAAGGCGTTACAGCAGTGGGGTTACAGAAAAGACATAAACAATTCTTCATTCTTACAGCACACTTGCATGGCAGACAATCCATTCCACTCTTTAACAGTTCTAACAAAAAATGAATTCGCGAATAGGTTCGTCCTGGTGCGTAATTCTCTTATTTTAAAAACATGGTCAGTTCTAGATGAACGGTAATGAGGTGCTTTAAAGTATTTTTCTTTATTAATTACTGTTTTATCATTATATGTTTGAAAAAAGAACTTCAGTCGCAGCTTTTGCCGACGCGAGGAAAGCAGTGCGATTTCGGTACGATTTTTCATTAAATCCAGAATAGAGCATGCTATTTTTTTAGATGACAAATAGGAGACGTATATTCCAAGTTACAGCCAACCAAAAAAAAAAAGAAAAACAAGGGAAATCCGGGAAAGCACGAGAAGGGACTGACAAAAATGGAGCGTGAGGCAAAAGTTAGAGAGGATGCCGGGCGCTTCTGTTGTGATGAGAATGCCGCAAATTTTCTTCTAGATGACTTTAAGAGTTAACAAGCTAGAGTCAGAAATGTACAGATTTTATGACGCTATTAGAAGAATTAGAAATAACAGAGCAAGGAAATTTGATGTGTGAGGCGCAATTTTAATGGCGACAAGCTTTTTTTGATTCGGTGCGTCAAAGGGTATTCTGTCAAGGGTAACACGCACGAAGCAATCGTGCTAATTCAGCCATGCAAAAATACTCTGTAATAAAATGGAAGTCCAAACCACGTGTGCTTATGCGACACAGTGCTTGGAGTTTGACTGTCATTTTCAGCCTGCTCGGAATGCGATGTTGCTGAAGCCCTTTAGCCTCAAGAGGTATTCGCGTACGTGCGTCACCACTGGATTTAGTTACGCTCAGAGCGTTTAAGCCTTCATGTGGTCTATTGGCTATGGAACTCGACTGATCATCCGAAGGTCGCGGAGTCGAATCCCGGCCGCTACATTTCGATGGAGGCAAAAGGTTGAGGCTCGTCTACTGTGCGATGTCAACGCGCGCTACAGACCTAGAGTGTGTCGAAATTTCAGAAGCCCTCCACGACAGCGTCCCTCGTACTCATGTCGTGGTTTTGGGACGCAAGACCCCAGAAATCAATCAAACTCACTTTAAAGATACCACTGTAAATTAATTATGTGGCTAAAAGGGAAGGAAGCAATTAGGCCTCTGAGCTTTCGCGCGCTGCTTCTAAAGCTGGTTTCCTCGATCGATCCTCTTAGCTTGTTCACTTTCACAGTCAGATAATTAGGAAAAAAAAAAGCAATGGTAACGGGTTCTACGAACTGAATTATTAGAAGCGTAGCGTAAAGTTCCTTTCATTGTCACTATGTTATCGAGTGAATAAATTCATATACATACAGACGAGATCTCGATTGTTCCACAGAGGACAATTTTGATGGCCTTTACGAAAATACAAAGCTAACTGAGAGATTGTTGCCTAATGCGGTCGGTGATTCTTTAACGGAGCTTCTCTGGCACTTTTTGCACAATAATTCGAACTTGACTGTCGCTTTGCGATGCTTACAGAGGTCGTCAGCCGTCACGTGTTCCACCAACAAAATGTCACGCTACCTTAAGTAATTAAAAATGCAACGAACATTCTTTCCCCGTACACAGCAGGCATCCTTGCTTAAAGAATGTGGCTCGTATAAATAGTGGCTTGTATCGTCCCAAAACATAACGACGTTGACTGTACCTGCCTTACGACAAGTCTACTGCTCTAACGCGAGCATTCCTGTAAAGCAGCATTTGAACGTGTGGCTTCAATATGCTTGTGTCAATACGCGTACGCTTGGGATTCTCCACGGGTGAAAAATAAAAGGTTTGCCTACACGTTTCGCCTTAAAGCAGACTAAGCCAGGCTACTGAATTACTCAATCTTGGTTGTGCGTAATAACACGTAGACTATGGAGAAAATGGTTTCATGCTCGATACTGTTTGTTTATCGGCCAGAACTAACGCCAAGAATAAACCAAACCAACAAGCATAAAAAATCGTGATAACGCTGCTTCGTGCAAGCGACCGTTGGCCTTTATGTAATGAAAGGTTGCATGCGCCCTACGTGCGACGGCGTTTCCTTGTCCCTGCTTGTTTGCTGCGCTGCCTCGCGTATATATAGCGAAGGGTACTATTATTACAGCTGTGTCTTGTGGTGGCCGCTTCATACCTGCAAGCATGTTGCAAATTCCGCGAATGCCTCATTTGCGACATAGTAATATGCCCAAAAGCCAGCACTTCTTCGGACCAGTGACGTTCCTCGTAGGGCCCCGCCAGGGTGGTCTAGTGGTTATGGTACTCGGATGCTGACCCGAGGGTCGCGGGATCGAATCCCGGCCGCAGCGGCTGCATTTCCATGGAGGCGAAATGTTGAGTCCCGTGTGCTGTGCGATGTCAGTGCACGTTAAAGAAGCCCAGGTGGACGAAATTTCCGGAGCCCTCCACTACGGCGTCTTCATAATCAGAGCTGGTTTTGGGACGTTAAAACCCCAGAAATCAATCAGTGTTCCTCGTAGGTGTCGCAAGGTGAGCCTCAGTAAACAAACCTGAACGTCATAATAGCTGGGAACCACAGTGATTCGTGACATATTTCGTACGGTGTAGGAGTGCAAACTAATTGGGCTGCAGTTTATACGGTACCTCCTTTCTGAAATACTTCAGCTTAACTAAGCGACTGAATAACTTAACTGTTCCAAGGGAAAGGTGCTACGCATTCAAGGGGTCCAGTGCTGCATCCAATGAGTACGTAATAATATTCCGTGCTGATTTTACCTGATTCGCCAGTTCTGCTTGTTAGAGCAGAATTCACCAACATGTGACCAATTTCTTTCCCCCCCAATTGGTCAGTCCTGTCTTGAGAAGTGCAGTTGATCGATTAGGGAGGCGAACACCGCTGATACCGTGATTAGGTAGTTCGTGGGTACTGTACATGCCTAGGCATTTGTCTACTGCCATTTACATCACAACTTTCGAGCTCATCCGTAGTTCGCTTTGCTGCGTCAACAGTACTTGAGACGAAAAGTACGTCACACGAGAAAGTAGAACGAACAAGGGTAACAGAACAGAGAGGTCGTTTTCTGCGGTTATCAGCGTATGTGCACGCCTGGGCTACATCTTTATTTAAAATTTAATCATCGTTTTACGCAAACGAGCAACCTCTCTCAGCTCGGGCCGTACGCGGAGGTGGCTGCTTTGGGTGACGACTTCACCTTGCCTGCCATGGAATTTCGCTTGTCCAGTGGCTAAGCTTGGCGCTTAGTCACTGGCCAAGCTTAGCGCTTTCCCTCCTCTTCCTTTTCCTCCTCCTCAACCTCACAATATTTCACGGCCTCCCTTTCCCACGCCCTTTCCTTCCTGCTCACCCTCACTTTTTTTAAGCTCCTTTCCAGTCCATCCAGAAGCTCAAAGGAAGGTGGATGCTTGAATCGATGAACAGATCGCAAAATACGATTTAGAAGAGGGAATGTCGCAGGAGCCAACGTTTCGACAAGTGGACTTGTCTTCGTAAGGGCGGCGACTGCCTTCTCCAGCGTTCGTTTATGTACACCACTGCACGCTCTCCCCCGTCCACCGAAGGAGAGAAGAAGAGCGGCACGTGCGAACAACAAAAAAAAAAAGGGAGGAAAAGAGGGGTTTCTTTCTTCATCCTGCTTTCTAGGGCTGGTCACACTATGTATTTCCATGATATGTACCACGAGCGGATTCTTTGGAAGCTTTCGTTCTTGCCATTTATATTATTCACGCTAACATCAGTCACTCAACTTCGTCAGCGCTCTGCTGCGCGGTTGCTGCAGCTATGGGTGATTTCTTCATCCACAGGTACAGGTAACCTGTGGATAACCTGCAAGATAGGTAACCGGTGGCAAGCCGCAATGGCGGAAGACATAAAGCGTGATGGGAAACGCAGCTGAATCCGGCAGAGTAAGTACGTAGGTGGGGTGATGAGGTCAAGAAGTTTGTAAGCATCCTGCACTTTACATGCATATTGGACAATGCGAAGAAACTGTGCATAAGGACATGCATAAGGACAGTGCGAAGGACAGTGCGAAAAAAGCGGAAAACACAAGACGAGCGCTGGTCCGCAGGCCGCCACTACGGTCACTTGCATCTGCGCAGAGGCAAGAGGACAGCTCCAGTGCTGTCCGGATAATAATAATATCATCATCATCAGCAGCAGCAGCAGCATGTTTAGGTCCACTGCAGGACGAAGGCCTCTCCCAAAGATTTCCAATCCACCCTATCCTGAGCGAGTTGGTTCCACTTTATGCCCGCAAACTTTTTAATTTCATCGCTCCATCTAACCTTTTGCCTGCCTCTGTTGCGTTTCCCCTCTCTTGGTATCCATTCCGTCGCTCTTACTGTCCATCTGTTATCTTTCCTCCTCATGACATGGCTTGCCCAGGTCCACTTCTTTCGTTTAATTGATATAATAATATCGGCTACTCCTGTCTGTTCCCTGATCCATTCTGCTCGTTTTTTATCTCTTAGCGTTACCCCTATCATTTTTCTTTCCATTGCACGTTGCGTGCTCCTTAGTTTCATCGCTGGTTTTTTCGTTATCCTCCACGTTTCTGCACCGTACGTTAGTACTGCGAGAATGCAGTGATTGAATACTTTTCGCTTTAGTGAGAGCGGTAAGTTTCCAGTCATGATTTCGTAATTCCTTCCGAATGCGCTCCAGCCCATCTTTATTCTGCGGAGAATTTCTTTTTCATGGTTAGCAGTTCCTGTTATTAACTGTCCCAGGTATACGTCTTCGTTTACACATTGTAAGGGTTTATTTTTTATTTTAAATTCCTGTTCCTTAGCTAGGCTATTGAGCATAACTTTGGTCTTTTTCCTATTCATTTTTAACCCAGTTTTAATACTTTCCCTGTTCAGGTCATCAATCATGTTTTGTAGTTCGTCTCCATCATAGAGTTTCTTACATACACACTAGAGAGAAATCTGGCGCTAGTGTCTACGGCGACTCGTTCAGCGGCGCTTCAACCCTCATGGGAATTATGGGAAGTACAGGCTTCGGATCTGCTTCGGATGGATTTAGTTCTTGAGACTCGCGACGATTGTTTTCTGAGCTTTAAACAAGAATAAAAGGAAATATTTGCAATTAATACTTGCTTTTGTTTCTAGTATGTAACAACTGATAAACTTTGTTTGCATAATTGTGAAGTTGAAGGAAAGCAAAGACAAATTTTGCCACCAGGGTATGCATCATTCGACAATTTTGCTCTAATGTGGCGCCACGAAGTAATTAATTATGTTTTGTGCATCAGTGTAAGCAAACATGTGTGTTTCCCTCTGAAAAATACGCAGCATGCATTGATAGAAATAAAAACAATGTCATACTTAGTGAGAAGTGTTGAGCTTTCAAGAGAAACACTAAACGTATCGTCTGCTTCGGCGTCTGCTCCATCCGAGCTCGGGAACCGCGAGCGTCTCTCGCAGACGCTGTCGCGAACTGCATGCGTTTGGTCTTTTAACAAGGTTTCTGAACACCACCGACACAGGTGACTGTTTCAACGGCTCAGGCGGCAGCTAGATACCTGTGGCCTCCTGACAGGTCTTTTTTTCTTTTTTTTCGTCTCGTTACCGATTACTTGCTGACTGGAGCGCGCGCGCTGCTTGTCGTATTTTGTGCGTATCCACTATGCAACAGCAGGCTGCAGCTTGGATGCAGCAGCCCTTCACATCACAAGTAAGTGTGTGTTTACAATTAGAATGAATTCTTTTCACCGGTGGGTGGATCGAATTTGCCGACGCAAGCGTCTCTATGCGGCGCCCGCCCTTTTCAATACACCGCCGCAACACGCCAATAAAGTACATGAACGCGGCTTGAAGGCCCACGTTAGAAAGCTCGCTTTTCGCGCAGGCTTTCTATCGAGAGTGCACCACACCACTAACGAGAAAATACCGAGTGGCGAGCATAATGAAACAGGCTGGCGGAATCGCGTTATGTGGCAATGCGACGCTGGTTTTTCGCCATTGTGCGTTGCACTAGCTTTGGCTGTAGCCGAGGCTGTTTATCTTTGTAGCTTTTGTTTCTCCCGAGTGCGTTGCACGCCTCGAGCAACCTCGCCGCAGGGTACGCGGAAAACAAAACCACAACTGCAGAAGTAAATGGCTTGTGCCCAGTTCGCAAGCCAACGCGAACCTTATCCGAAGCCTGTACTTCCCATAATTCCCATGATGGTTGAACGATCGCAGCGCCAGATGACCCTCTAGTTTATAGTAAGAAACTCTATGGTCTCCATCATTGCTAAAGAGCACAATGTCGTCTGAAAATCTTAAATTGCTGAGATATTCTCCATCTATTCGAATTCCCTTGTCTTCCCAGTGTAGACGTTTAAAGACTTCCTCTAAACATGCAGTGAATAGCATCGGGGATATTGTATCTCCCTGTCTCACACCTCTCCCGATCGGGATTTCTCCGCTTCTGTCATGTAGGAGTAGTGGGGCTGTGCAATCTTTGTATATGTTGTTTATGGTTTTCACGTATACGCCAGGTACCCCTTGTCGACGTAGAGCTTCTAGAACTGCTTGTATTTCTATGGAGTCAAATGCATTCTCGTAGTCGATAAACGCCATATAAAGAGGTTTGTTATATTCCGCGTTCTTCTCAGTCACTAGGTTGATAGCGGAGCTGTGGTCCATTGTCGAGTAACCTTTCCTAAAACCAGCTTGTTCTCTCGGTTGGTTAAAGTCAAGGGTTTCTCTTATCCTCGTAGAAATTACTTTTGTAAATAGCTTGTAGATTGCTGGGAGTAGGCTAATGTGTCTGTAATTCTTTAACTCCTTTATGTCACCTTTCTTGTGGATAAGGATTATATTAGCATTTTTTCCAACTGCGCGGCACACTACATGTCTTGATACATTTCGTGAAGAGCGATGCAAGTTTTTCAAGTAAAATATCTCCTCCGTCTTTCATCAAGTCGGCTGTTATACCATCTTCACCAGCTGCTTTACTGCAGGACATGTCTTTGGCAGCTTTTTTTACTTCGTCAGCGGTTATACATGGAATTTCAGTGTCCTCCTCTGATTCTATTTCTATTAAGGTTGTATGGTCTGTCTGAGAGCTGTACAGTTCAGAGTAGAAATCTTCTGCTACCTTTACTATTTCGTTGAAACTGTTGATAACGTTGCCTTGTTTATCTTTTAGCGCATGCATTTGATAATAATAATAATAATAATAATAATAATAATAATAATAATAATAATAATAATAATAATAATAATAATAACCCCAACGTATGTATGAAAACAGGCGCAGATGTTCGTCCCAACGCCGAGCGTAAGAAACGCTCTTTACGGCAAAAAGGGCGACAATATTAGTAGGGAGAGAGACGCACACTTTCTTTTGTACCACTCTGACAGCCAAACAGAGGAACTCAGGCGCGCACACATATTTTATTTATTTGTTGGCAAATGTATTTACAAGGTTGCAGGAATGACGCATATTACGTAGATTTGATCGTGGTGGGTGGTGGTGATAGATGAGCTGGAAGGGCAGGTAGCATTGTAACAATTGGAACTAAACCGTTCACAATGGGTCCGGACAATGCTTATGGCTGTTTCCGTTACGCTCTAGTGAACGGCATGAACAAATAATAAGTACATATAGCAGCGGAAAGCATAAATAAATGGTGACGGAAGGAAGAGAAAAGCACAGATGACCATGTAGCTCTAGCTGATAATGGAGTGGTTCTTGTTGTTGAATGACAAAAATAGCACTCGACCACGTGGTGTGTGTGTGTGTGTGTGTGTGTGTGTGTGTGCAAGCGCGCGCGCGTGCGCGACTCGCACAAATATTCATTACCTCCGCATAATAAATGCCCAACAGCCAAACAGTGTTTCGGTAACGCGCGTCCACATGGCAATCATCGTGTTCATGTGGCCGTCTATTGGGGGTGCATATGGCACTTATTTTGCTCTCGCGTTCAGGAATTATTTACCCCTCTTCCTTTACAAATAAGATTCCAGCTTTCGCAAGCACTCGATGCGTTACCTGTGCTGTGGCCCCCAAAATGGTGCGTGACCTTCATTTTCAGAGGACTGGAACCTTTCATATTTCTGCCGCCTCGGCACTTTGCACTTTGTGCAAAACTCCTTGTGCAGTTTTCAGAATTTATGTTGCGGGATAGAATGCCTATTACACAATGATATCATGGTGCTGCGACACTGATATGCATGTCCATCCATGTGAATTTTTTTATCGATAATTAAGGCTGCTTGCAAGATTGCATGATAAGCTACTGTGCAGATCCAGGTTGGTAGCTTGTTGCTAGCATAGGCGCCAACCGCCACAGGCACTGCTTTTCAACGTATGCATCGGCAATTCATTCCTTCAAGGTGGTGTTCTTTAGTTCTTTGCTAATGCATCTTAGTCCAGCGTCAAGAACTGCATCTCCGTTATCGCGGTATCAAAGCCTCGTTTATGTATAGTGTGTGGTGAGCGATAGAAGATGCACAGACTCCATCTCGATGACTTCATGGCAGCATGTTTACAAGCATTTTGCTTCCTAAACCGCGTTGCTCTAAAATTGACCGCGTGCGCAGCGATAGAGAGAGAGTAGCTAGAACATGTGAATGTCGTGGCAGCTGCGAATGTGATGGATGAATGCGATGATATGAGAGAAAAGCAAAAATAAAGCACAGAAACTGGCACAGGTGGGCACAGTGGCACATCTCAGCTAGCTATAAGTGTGTCCAGTACTCGTCTGCCTACGAAGCTTTAAAGGTGCGTATACAGCTGTCCGAGTTGTTTGGTACCTTAAATATCTCCCCGAGTTCGCATAAACATTGTGCGTTCTTGCTGTGTGAACGTGCTCAGTATCTTCAAAGCTTTCTCCGTTCAGTCTGTTTTTTGCGAAATGTACTTGGTTCCTCCTACAGACAGGCCAAGCTGTTATCTGTAAGTACTATATCAGTGACGATACTAAATATTTAAAAAAATGCCCTTTGTTCTTCACAGTCTTCGTTTTCATGAATACGTGCGGTGTTCCGAACTCGAGATAACAGTTCTGCCAGGGTGTCATCATGAACACTGGGAAATAGACATCTACGGCTTCTTCCGGAGTGACGTGGCGATCTCGATGGCGAGCTCAACGAGGCTCGGCGTCCTAGCCACGCTGCTTGCCAGAGGGGGCAGGGGTGGCAGCTCTTTGCAGCTTGCGGATCCGCGTGAGTAGGGGCCGCACACCAGGCTCAGCACCTGGCCGAAGACCCGCTCCATGACGCTGGTCATGTATTCGCGTGCAGGGGAGTCCGGTTCGTTGCAATCAGCCAGCGCCGCCTCCGCGCAATCCACCGTGCTGTGGTACGAGCTGCGACGGAACGGAAATGGGCGGCATTAGGGCAAGATAAAGGCTGAAGGTATGTACGCCGCAAATAATGAGCACGTTGAAACAAACGATCACCTATGAGTAGGTGGGTGACATTTTAATAATTCATGGGGTTTTACGTGCCAAAAGCAGCTATGGCCATGAGGTACAGACCGCGGTGGAGGGCGCCGCAGTTATTTCGACCATCCGGGAATCTTTAAAGCGGTACATAATCTATCGATAAGGTTTTTTGCACTTCGTTCTATCGAAATGCGGCTGCCATGGTCTAGGGTTAGATCCTGCGACTTCAAGCTTCGCAACCCAACATCTAGCACCCTAAGCTACAACGACGGTTATGGGCGACAATTTCAAAGTCACCTAGGTGTACCGTGTTGACCTTGAGCCGTGTCGCCTTGTGTTCTGAAGTCGCTGTGGGCGACAATTTCAATGGGACCTAGGTTTTACTTGTTGGTCTCTGTTCCCTGTAGCGCTCTTACCTTCATGTGCCAACGTGGCCTTCACTGCGTTGGCGTGTCTTAGCTATTTGCGGAAAACATGCCGCTTAGCAAGGATCAAGTAGGCCTAGCTGCAGTTAACTTGATCGGAGGTGGAGATTTCCGTCTCATATATTTTCGTTTTGACTAAATGCTTTCGAGTTCAAATAGGGAAGCGACAACTTGACCTAACGGGAGAGCATACGTGGGCCACACGGGCCCACGTATCAGCGTGAAAGAGAAGTATATACGACTGCACCTACTTTCTGACACCTACTTGACGTATGGTACATGCAACAAAGCGAACCACATACGTTAAGGCTACATGCAAAGCAAATCTGCGCCCTTAAACTCACGCTGACATGTTGATGCCAGTCTAACTCCATGTAACAAGGATATCGCGAAACTTTGTGGACACATGCAAGGTGATTCATTGATGCCACCATATCTGCTGAGCACTCTGTACTTTTTATGCTGTGCATTATCCGCGAATGTCAGGTGTAATGTCATCTAGCCAAAGGGGACCGAAGAAATCACTAGCCTACCTGTTGCCACGCGTCCTGCTCGAGCAGCCACCATACGCAAACAAGTGCTCCAGCGCTCCTGAATTACGCACAATATTTGCAGCCCTTAACACCATCGCCACACTCCCGTAAATAAAAACGCAATGCTTTATGTGTATTTTACAGACCAGAAGAGAAGCTCAGGGAAAGATGGAAGCTTCGAATCGATGAACAGATATCTAAAACCGATGTAGAAGACGGAATTTCGCTGGAGCCGATGTTTCAACAAGTGGACTCTACTTCGTGAGACCGGAAACGTCAGAACGGCAACAGGTCGCCGTCCTGACGAAGACAAGCCCACTTGTCGGAACGTTGGCTCCAGCGACATTCCCTCTCCTACACCGTTTTTAGCGATCTCTTCATCGGTGTATTTCACAAGTGCCAGATATGCTTTTTGAATTTGGATTCTTAAGGGTGGGCTTTCATACAATTAACTTGGCGTGCTTCGGTGAACCTCAGGGAACGAATCGCTGTTTCGCCTTTCTTGGGATGGCAAAACAGTACTTAGATATCGATCTGCGTGGTGTGTGCATTGTGCACCTTGCTGTTAACTTCATTCTCACTTTCCAGATTCCTATTGCGCTGTTCCTAAGCCCATCTTGTGAAGCACTCTGGACACGGCACCACGCGATCCCTTGCAGGAATATTTTCCTCTCTATCTTGTTATAGGCTAGTGTCGATTTCATTTGGTGCCTAACAACATCGCGCGTTAGACGCAACGCTTGTCGACTCACCAGCAGGAGTAGTAGACGATCTCTTCGCGCTGTGCGCTGGCCACGGCTGTCTGCAGGCCTTCGTACAGGCCCTTGATGCAGACGTTGAGCTTGGAACCGACAGAGTTCATGCACTTGATGCTGGATGTGTACACTGGAAGAAAGAAAAAAAAAGTGATACGTTAGCTTTGTCTCTTGTGATTTTGTTCCCCCTTTTCATGCGCTTGTGGCCCTTTAAATTATATTTCTCATTGCCCACGATGTAGTTTCCCCAAGTCAAACCTTAAAATATCTCCTGTATTCTGTGCTTACATCTTCGCTCGGTCGACTGATTGGCTGATTGATTCATTGATTGATTGGTGTGTTGAACATCTTCACATGTAATACGTGGCTGGCTGGTCAAGAACACCGCATTTACGTAGAAGTGTAAAGATGGGGTAGAACGCAAGGGTGAGGATAAAAGTGACGTGAAGTGGATTATTACATCTGAACAACGCGATTCGATTCCGGTCGGGCGGCACAGCTACGCCAAATAAAAAATACATGAGGAAATAACGGTGACCATTTTGCACACTGTCAAGTAAGCACTGTGTGAAATAAAACTTCAAATCGGTACAGTTGGAATAAAGAAAAGGGCTTCGTTGAATAAATCTAGTGTATGTTGGCGTGTTGGCCGCCAGAAGAATACCACGTTCTCGTGAAACTGCTTATCATGGAATGAGCAATTGCTGTCAGAGTAGCTGAATGCGTGTTGCACAGATTATGTATTCCTTACAAACGTGCACGTCAGTGTTCTCACGATTGTCTTCTCACGAAACAGGGTGGTGGCATTTGTCTTCGCGACCGTATAGTACACCGCTGCATCCACACTCGTGCATTACTCTCGTGTACCAAGAGCATTTACCTTCCTTTGTAGGGCTTCCCCACCTTTCGCTTTCCATCCTTTTCCTACGAAACTCTTAAAAACAGTAGCACCAATAAGCGACGCCTTAAGAGTTGAACGCGACAGCGGTACCTGGCAACATTATCAACGCGCTCTCTTTCACTCGTTAGGCTCACCAGTCGCCTAGCCACGTAAGTGACATGACACCACTTGGTAGAAAGTGCGAGTTCATTTTTACTGTACGTCTTTACTCGTGGAGTTGAGAGCGCGCATTACTGCAATGTACAGGGAGTACAAAATGGCGATGCGCCATGGAAACACGCCGATGATGAAAGCACCGCAGTTCGCCTGCCGCTTGTGCACAGCTCAGAATCCACCACAAACGCTTCGGAAGCTCCGTGGCGGGAGGCAACGTCTACGCTCTCGCCAGCACTGGCGACCACGGCCGTAATTCAAAATTCCAGCGCCCTCCGGCGAAATATCCGTGCCGTTGGCGCGAGCAAACAAGGTGCCGTGGGCCCTTTGCGCCATCTCGCGGGTGACAGACGAGCCTATGCCACGCTGAAGCACCTCCGAGATGCACCTCGGTGATGTGCGTATCACCAATGGTGAATGGTGAATAGCTCGCCGTTACAGTGTTTGCGGTAACGAAGTACTTAGGTGAAGCCAATGTCTGAGTCGGTGCCCTGGGGGTTGTGTGACATCATTTAAGATATGGCCCAAGCAGCGTACCCCCCTCCCCCCAGAAAAAAACAAGCAAAATAAAAAAAGGACAACTACAGCGTGTTTTAGCATGCATGAACGTAATATAGCCAACGTTGCCGCTGTCGCATTGCACGGACAGGGTCAATCCACATCGTCGCGAAGGTATTGAAGAAAACTGGTCCCGAAAACGTTGTGAGCAGCATCAACATAAGGGTTTAGGGCACCTACTATAAAGCGCGGTTAACAAGAAATATTTTTTGCGATTGAGAACACAATTAAGCTGTATTTTACGGAAACACAGTATAACGCTTAGAGATGTGTGTGCGCGAAATACCTATGGGCGCAGGTTACTTTTGCATTATTTAAATATGTCGTGTTCGTTGAATACTTACAGGGGGCGTTTGCGACGGGGCCGGGAAGCGCGCTTTAAATTCACTTTGGTGTGATACGCCCCCTTTCGCTGTTTTGCGTTCTTGCTCCGTGTGTTTTTTAAACTTGTGTGCTCCAAACTTTACGCTCGCTAAGCGCGCTGTTGCAAGCTTGTGTTACTTCGTGAGTGACGCGCTAGATGAAAAATTAAGCGAGTTTAATTACCTTGATAAGCGTCGACTTCGGCGTTCTTCCTACCGCAGCGGCAGGAAAGGAAAAAGAGCGAACACATTACTCTGTTTCTGAAGAAGCGTCGTGGTGTGCAAGAATGCAAAGAATTTCCGTGAGTACCTGTCGATTGATCGATTCTGACGCAACTCTCCGCTACTGAGCTTCACGACGCGACGCCGTTTGCCTGATAATTAAGCGTGTGCGATCCAATATCGATTATATTCCCGGAAACACTTGCCTGCTTACATGTTTCATTAGGTAATTAAAGGAAAGTTGCGGAAAGATTTTTGAGCTCCTTGAAATGAACGTTTACATACACTGGCGTAAGCTTTTTAGAACTTGCCGTATCTACAGGAGAACACAATGACCTTAAGCACACTTCCGTATCGTTCCCACCCAGCTTCGAATAAAATGTTAATGAGCGTCAGATGTATGCGTAAGACGGGACCGTCTCTTCATGCTTGTGAAACAGCCGTGCCTTTATGGCGTGGTTGCTCCAGTGTACGCGCTCTTGTCAGGCTAATGTAGTAGTGTCCACGTGCATCCATACCTTGTTCACGTGTTTTGATAGGGTTCTGCAGATTGCGACCTCTGCATGGTTTCAATCCCTCTTGGTTTACGATTTGATACCCATAAAAGTGAACATTTAAGAAATTTTTCCTCTTAAATACGTTTTCGCTGTCACACAAACACCTCGGCAACGTGGAGAGCCAAGCTTTCTCTCGACGTCCACTGCATTTCTAACAGAAAACTATACGATACATATATCCCGCGTTACGCGGACACCTGCGCTAATCGAACGGAAAAGTGTACGAAGGAGCGAATTTTATGGGGCATTCAGGGACACAGAGCACTGCACCTTTCCGTAAGACGAGCGAGGCACGCGACAAATGCAGAAAGCCCTCGCAACACATAGCTCCGGCATTAAAAGTGGCGCGATGTTCAGAAGGCAATTAAAAAAAAAAAGGAAGCAGCTTTCGCATCATTCATGATAGCCATGACGTCACCGTATGTATCTCATCGAATGTGCTGCCATATCAGCAATAATATTGCTACTGCCGAAGGTATGCCCTCTTGAATATGTGGGCGGTGCGAAGCTCGATAAGCAGCTCACGAATCCACTTGTCTTTTTTCTTTTTCTGTCATCGCGTGCGATTCTGCGGAAGCTTCATTGCCATGCGTAGCCCTACATACGACTTCGTACTCTTTTACTGGTAAATGCTGTTGGGAGCAGGCCGTTAAAGCTGCGTGGTTCCTAACTCGTATGAGCGAAATTCCATTTGGCCCACTGATCCCCAGAGGTTTGTCCGTTTCGTTCGCTGTCATGGGTCATTATGATATAGTTATCATTAGAGTATACCATGCCACTTGTTCGTAGCCGCGAAAGGAATGAATGGAGAGCAACAACTGCTATATAATAAGGTATACGAGTTTGTCAAATTTGGAGGATAAGCTTCACCTTTGGCACTTTAGAAACAAATGTATTGTACAGTCAATAGTTTGGATTCTTAGAGGTATATTTTATAAGTGGGCTCATTAATTACTCGAATACGTGAATTGCGTGATAAAGATCTAATATCTCAGTAAAATTTGTGAATAATAGAGGTGATTGCAGATAATAATAACCTGCTAGTTAGAATTTGGAACTCACCCGACCTGACTACGATAATCATAAAAATAATTAAAGTGAGCGAGCTGCTATTAAATAATTACAAATGGTCCAATCATGTTACTGGTACACTGAGCAGAAACAGCATTCATTGAGCATGAGTGAGCAGCTTTGAGAAGTTCGCTCTCCTCTAAACAGAATTAGGACGGGGTAAAATGAGCCATCAACGCAAGAACTGCAAAAGTCGTTAAGCTCGGTCAAGCGCTCCGCCACGGTTGTTGTTGTTGTTATGTGGGGTTTAACGTCCTAAAACCAGCTCTGATTATGAGAGACACCGTAACGGAGGTCTCCGGAAATTTCGACCACCTGGGGTTCTTTAGCGTGCACTGACATCGCACAGCACACGGGCCTCAACATTTCGACTGCATCGAAATGCAGCCGCCGCTGCCGGGATTCGATCCCGCGACCCTCGGATCTGCAGCCGAGTACCATAGCCACTAGACCACCGTGGCGGGGCGCTCCGCCACGGTGGTCCAGTGGTTATGGCACTTGGCTGCTGATCCGAAGGTCGCGGGATCGAATCCCGGCAGCGGCGGCTGCATTTCGATGCAGTCGAAATGTTGAGGCCCGTGTGCTGTGCGATGTCAGTGCACGTTAAAGAACCCCATGTGGTCGAAATTTCCGGAGACCTCCGTTACGGCGTCTCTCATAATCAGAGCTGGTTTTGGGACGTTAAACCCCACATATCAATCAATCAACCTCGGTGAAGCAAGCTGGGCAGGTTTAGATACCGTATGCCCTGCATGGCGATAGCGCAAAAAGCAAGCGGTTCACGGAACGGCCGATGGACAACAGTCTCTTAGAATTTACGGAGAAGCTTGGACATCTTGGGCTCTTTGTTGATCTTCAGAAAAACATATATATAATTTGGAGTATCATAGGTTTTCCTCCACGGGAGAGTCATAAGTGCAGTGAAGTATTGACGGGGACGATTTTATCTTTGGCAGCGTCTATCCTCCCGGCAACCGGGAGATTTGCTGAAAAAAATTGCCTGGGTCATTCCACGCCAAACCAGCCGGCGTTTTTCCGACCATCATAAGTATCCCTGAAAAAATTTCCACGTCCTTTGTTCATATGCAAAATCAGCTATATGCTGGTCTAGTTTCGTTGCGCGAAAATTTTCGCACCACTTTATTGAGAGCTTAATTTTTCGTTCACCTTGAATTAATGTCATTGAAACTCGCTTCTATCTCCAAGGACTGTAATGCGATGTAGTGTTAAAACTTGTTTTCATTGCGGCCTAACAAATTTGTTTCCATGTAGAAGTAATGAATACTTCAATTTCCCGAACATTTCGGACTCCTCTGTCACGACAGGGACAGACAGACAGTGAACTTTATTTATTGTCCTGAGGAACGATACCGCTAATTAATTATTCATGTCACCTGTCACGATGGCTGGAATTATTTTCTGAAATTATTTATCTGCTCCAGTATATTGACCCTTCTCACGTCAGTCGCCTCCTATTATCTATTGATTGTGACGGCGCGACCGCGCCGCACGATGTCTTTTTTTCCGTAACTACATAGCGTTTCCTACTATCCTACTAGATAGCTAGTTTAACAGTGCCCGTAGCTTGCCCGTGTCGCTGGGGGGAGGGGGGGGGGAGGGAGGGGCTAGTTAATAGGCCGCCGCTTCGCGGTGCGACTTCGGCAGGAGCGTGAGCGAAGGGCGTGCTAGTCACCAGCACGATTATGTTTTAAAAGAACGTTGCGGCTCCTTCGAAGGAGTAGTGTTAGGGTTAATAGAATAGTTCATGTTTTCTAATGATAATATCAAAAAAGTTAAAAACCACAATTAGGTCGCGATTCGGAACTGCGTCATCAGAATACCGTGCATAGCGCGACGCGTCAACCCACTGGACCACCAAACGCTGCTGTAGTTAACCAAAAAAATATCGCGGAGGCCGGTCATAGAGCCAACAGCCAATAGGAAGCTACTGCAAGGAGAAAAATCTTTCAGCGATTCTCCGGGTTGCCGGGAGAATAGACACTGCCATTACCTTTCATTGCTAGGCGAACAACGCCCACATCTTCGACGGGCTGCTACGGACGCAGTATAAGTAAGCATCTGTCCTCTCTGGTTATTTAGTGGTCTTCGAAAAAAGGAAATTGCATGAGTGCACACGCTAGCTTATAATACACGTTCAGCCACTCACGCTCGTAGCGCTCGTTTCCTTCGGTGCACGCTGCTTCGAAGTCCTCCTCGGCCGCCTTGAGCGCCAGCATGGTGACGACGCGGCCAATGTTCTGGAGACATCTCTCGCCGAATTTCTGAGAACAGTCAATCTGCTTCAAGTAAAGCCTGGAATAACAATCAGAAACAACAAAGCCGTTACAAAAATAAAATGGCGAATCTTGCACTAAGTCGCACGATGCTAGAAACAGCAAAGCTGGACGATTACAAAATCAACATGGTTTTGCGACGTTTTGCTGGGTCTAACTTGGCAGCTTATTTTGTATTAGTTCTGTTAGGCTTGCTTCGATTAGTCCTAAATTAATGGTCTAGCATTAGATAGTTGGAAGCGCGACGCGTTAACCCACTGGACCACGAGACGCTGCTGTAGTTAACAAAAAAAAAAATATCGCGGAGGCCGGATAGTATTATCTTAAGTAGGCCTGCTGCTTTTCGTACTTGAAGTAATTACGCTTAGCTGAATCAGCCTTGGTTGAGTTCGTCTTAGCTTAATTAGGCTTGGCGTAATTAGTATTAGGGGAATTAGGCTTGCGTACTTAGTGTGAGGGAAATTAGGCTTGGCTAAATCCGTCTTAGCTTAACCTGGTTCGGCCTTTCTAGTATTAGCCTAAATATGCTTAGCTTTGTAATTGTTCACTTAGTCGTGACTTAATTCTTATTAACCTAATATTAAAACTAGAAGAGAAGCTCAGGGGAAGATGGATGCTTGAATCGATGAACAAATCGTACTTTGCGATTGCCCCGCCACGGTGGTCTAGTGGCTAAGGTACTCGGCTGCTGATCCGAGGGTCGCGGGATCGAATCCCGGCCGCGGCGGCTGCATTTCGATGGAGGCGAAATGTTGAGGCCCGTGTGCTGTGCGATGTCAGTGCACGTTAAAGAACCCCAGGTGGTCGAAATTTCCGGAGCCCTCCACTACGGCGTCTCTCATAATCAGAACTGGTTTTGGGACGTTAAACCACACAAAACAACAAAACAAAAACTTTGCGATTTGTTCATCGATTTAACCTAATATTAGCAACTTTAATTATTCCTGACGTAGGCTCACACAGGGGCAGATTTTCGCTCTACTATACCGACGTTGGTGGAGAAAATTTTCTTGCTCCGAGCCTTGAGTGCGACTCGTATTCCACTGTCTCGTCGCAACGTAGGCTGGCGCATGCACTGTGTCTCTAGAACAAGCCTCGCGGTGTGAACAGAGACTAGCTGCGACTCGGCCGTTGCAATTCAGTCTTCCAGCGTGGTCCAGCGTGTGGGGGCAGCGAACTCTCAAACGCACTGATGAAGGAAGGACATAAAACACGAAGGAAAGTCCTAACAATTCACGCTTCTTAGAAAACTCTATGCGGAATATGCATGTGTTTGACGTCCTACAGTTTAAAACTGCTTGTCAAAATGAAATAATAGGATTACATGAGGTTAAATGACAGAGGATACTTGTCATGACGGTAGTTAGGTTCTTTTTGCGAAGTGGTTGCCGGCAATACGGTGACCCATGCTGTGCCCTCTTGCCCTATGGCAATAGCCCCGACAATTAGTCGTTAGTCTGTGTCCTTCCTTCTGGCGGTCACTTGCAGACTGCCGAAGAGAGCTTTGCACGCACAACTCCGACAAAATGGTTCCAGGTGTCCTTTGATAAACCATATCGCTGAACATTTCCAGTGTCGTCTGTATGTGTAAATGTGTGCTGCGACCAGTCGGCAAGCAATATTACCAAATAGCCAAGATTTAAACAATTTCAGAGGGATGTTCCATGGACTCACTCGCAGTTCTGCTCGAACTCGGCTCCGCTCTCCGCCAATCTCGTGGTGTTGCTGTACACCACGTAGTCGGACCCACAGTCACGCAGTTCCTGTATCTTGCAGCCACTCTTCAGCTGCGCGCGGCATTGCCCTGGCATCAAGTAAAGAACAAAAAAGAAAAGCGAATTAGGTCACACACCCTAACTGCACGTGACACTCGGAAGCAAAGAAAGAAATAGCAGAATGGGAAACACGGAAGGTTAACCTGTGCAGGACAACCGGTATGCTACCTTGACGGATGGGGGAGATTGAAAGTTGTAGACAAAAGAGAGAAAGGAAGCGACTGTAACAATGACGTCGCACACCATACAAGAACGACTGACTCTGACATTGTGCAATGTGCCTCCCAGGAGCAAAAGTATGCAGAAAATGGTATTAGCAGAAAATCTTAGCTCGAACAATATAAGTCTGTGGTACTTTGTGGATACTACGCAATACTCCAGACCTTAGAGGAGTAACACCTTTAAGCGAGCGGAAATGTAGCCAAGTTCCGACACCCTCGCGCCTTAAACTTTTGTTGTCTTGTGTAGATTCTCATCGTCATCATGGTCATCACAGCCACCATCGCAATTATGAAAGTCATGTTCATCATAATTAGTCATCACATGGATAATCAGCAATACAGAAATTCGGCATTTCATTTCGACCAAGAGCACATACTATGGATTTATGGTTGGAGCGCAATGGTACATCCCCGTTGTTTTCTTAAAATGGAGCGAAGTGCCTACTTCCTGAAGTATTCTGAATTTGTAAGCTTCTTGGCCTGGACGTTTCTTCGAGAAGGGTTGTGTCTACTGTAATGCTTTGCATGACTTAACTGCTGTGTAGAGGCTGAATTGAAGTGCATCTCGGCTACAGACAAGAGTATCTTTTGATGTGTGTCGCGGTTTTCTAGACGATGCAGGCTTACAAAATCGGCGACCCTGGAAATTTCTTTTGCTAGAGTAAATGTTGTGTGAACGACAGGTAGATGAGGAAGTGAGAGAATAAAAAGTGGGAGATTCTCGTTTCTTGTGCAAGCATACGTGTTTGCTTCAATGAGACCTGTCGTGTTGGTTTAACATGAGAGAGGCAGGCTTGTTGTAGGTTCTACTTTGAAAACATGTAAGGGAGGCAGTTCTCACCTTAAGGCCGCCCTTTAATATAGCTTTGTTTGCATTTGGTATCAATCGTATAGCATCGTACTCTCTCTTTCAGTCATGGTTGTTCCTAGAAAATTTTGAGGGGTGTCCTATCCCGAGAGATGGCAGAATCGGTATACTCAGGTTAAGAATTTTAAGTTATAGTCACACGTGTTATGATAAAAAAATATCATTTCGCGATATTGAGGGTCCGTGGCGTAGTGAAAAGCGGAAGTTTCTAAATAAAATAGCTAAGTGATTGGCATTTCTGCATGCGCATCTACTGCGAGATGCAGCTTCTGCGACATGAGATTCTCGCAATGAAAACTGATGTAATGGCGTTTGTGCGGGTGCACTCGCATAGGAGTGGTGAATCGTTGAGGACCGAAAACCACCGGTGATTCGGATTCCTTTTACGTAGCTACCTTTGAGGAGGCAAGATTTGGTGACGTTAGCACATTTATATGTACCTCACTTGGTTGCACTGCTCTGCAGTTAGAGAGACAGGGGGAGAGAGAGAGAAAAATTGTGGGAGACGCGGAGAGGCTAACGTGTCCAGTTGGCTATACTTCTACAGGGAAGTGTGAGACAGAGAGAGCTAAACACACACACACACACACACACACACACACACACATGCACTTGGGTGAGTGAGTGAGTGAGTGAGTGAGTGAGTGAGTGAGTGAGTGAGTGAGTGAGTGAGCGCGCGCGCGCACGCATGCACAAACACACGGCGGTACCAGAATCTATTGCGAAACTCTAAAGCTCGTGCATTCCAATATTGTTTGTTCAGCCAGTGGCCGGTCGCCGAGGGGTCCCAGTTCGGCGGCGAAGCGCTGTCGCCCCGGAAATTAGCGAGGACGATCAGATAAGGACGTGGGCGATCGTCTCCTCGCGACTCTAGTGGCTACAGGCAGCTCCTTCTGACATTCCGATGCGACAAGATAAGCTGCTAGGAAATGACAATAGCCAGAGGCGGCAGAGGTTGGTTCCACGCCAGTATTCCACACCGATTTCATGGCGTTAACCGCGGCCGAAAGAATATTTGCTGCTGCGTCCCTCTAGACAGTTGAGTTGCTGCCTAAATGCCGATTTTGTGAGCATTTTTTTACCGGTCTTATCCGCGTGCTGATTGCCTGTAGTGTCGTAATGTTGTGTGTTTCCTCCCATTTTAAATGCGAAGCATTTCTTAGCGAACTTCGGCGAGTTTGAGCGTATCTATCTATCTATCTATCTATCTATCTATCTATCTATCTATCTATCTATCTATCTATCTATCTATCTATCTATCTATCTATCTATCTATCTATCCGCCTACGATTTTGTGCTCTCCAGGCCGTTTCGCTAATCGGATGTTTACGAAAATTGGTATGCCTCATCATGACTACATGACGAACATAAATGGCAGGTCATAACATGAAAATCATGATATGCATGTCATTAGTGGCATGATTTACATGCCACGGTCTTAGTGCTCTCCTGGCCGTTTCCCTAATGGGATGTATGCGAAAATTGGAATGGCACAACATGACTACCTGACGAACATAAATGCCAAGTCATAACATGAAAATCATGATATGCGTGTCATGAGCGGCATGATTTACATGTCACAGTCTTAGTGCTCTCCTGGCCGTTTCACTAATGGGATGTATGCGAACATTGGAATGGCACAACATGACCACCTGACGAACATAAATGGCAAGTCATAACATGAAAATCATGATATGCGTGTCATGAGCGGCATGATTTACATGTCACAGTCTTGGTGCTCTCCTGGTCGTCTCGTTAATGGGATGTATAGAAAAATTGGTATGCCACAATATGACTGCATGGCGAACATGAATCACCGGTCATAACATGAAAATCATGACATGCATGTCATGAGTGACATGATTTACATGCCACGCGTTTCGTTAACGGGATGTATACGAAAATTGGCATGCAAGATGACTGCATCATGAACGTAAATGACAGCTCATAACATGAAAATCATGACATGCATGTCATCAGCAACATCATCTATATGCCACGGTCTTGGTGCTCTCTTGGCCGTTTCGTTAGTGGGATGTGTAGGAAAATTGGTATTCAAGAATATGACTGCATGACGAACATAAATGACAGGTCATAACATGAAAAGAATAACATGTATGTCATGGGCGGCATTATTTACATGCCAGGCGTTTCGTTAATGGCATGTATACCAATATTGCTATGGCACAACACGAGAGCATGACGAACGTAAATGACAGATCATAACATTAGAATCATGACACGCGTGTCATGACCGGCATGATTTTCATGCCATGGTCCTGGCGCTATACTGCCGTTTAGTTAATGGGATGTATGGGCTCCGTCTAGTGACCAGAGGGTGCTACGTAGCTCTCGACGGACGGCTCAGTCGCGCACGGTGGAAACCGAGGCGACAGCGACGCGCGCGTTTCTTCGCTGCTTTCCGGGCGTGCTGCGAACCACACGAACGCTTTTTTTTTCTTTATTGCCTTCCTTAAAAGTGCGTTCACACAGTAAAGAAAAAGAACAAAACGGAACGAAAGGAAACAGAAGCAATCACAACAGCAATGCACAGCGAATAACCGTCAGCGGCAGTAGGCTGACTACATATTAAAACTTCGGCATGTGTAACAATGGTTCCATTCTGGACACCCACTCCGGTACATCTTTCTCTTCTTTCTGCACTTCAAGAAAACGCGACACAGATTCGCAAAAGTAATCGCGTACAGGTTTGATCACGACGTCTGCATTGTGGGCAGCAGTTCGGGTTTGCCATACGCTGTGCAAGCCCAGAAGCATAACAAGGTCGTAAGGCAGGCCGTCGTCATTATGAACCGGAAGATAACGGATCCCATGTGGATCGAGCGGTAAGTCTGAAAGTGTTGAAGGGCCATTACGCGGTTATCTAAAGGAAGTAGTTCTGTCTTTTCGCTTTCTGGCTGTTCGATTTTCTTTGGAATATTTGGCAGATGTGTCGCGTAAGAAATTGTATAAGGACCTCATTGATATTTTATTACCCGTGCCACTATATCGGCAGCTGTACCACACAGGTCCAGGGCAGGACGTTTTGAAACTCGTCAAAAGAATGCACGTAGCGCCGGGAGTTAAAACCTTTTTCTTTAAACTGCACACTGGTACTTTGCGAGTGAAAACGTGGTTAGAGGATAAGGGACTATTTGTACCCTGGGGCACGCAATGTCTACTATGCGCAAAAGCGGAAACAATTGAACACGTGTTTATCGATTGTTGGAGTGGGATCTTCTTCTGGGACATATTACAAAGAACTCTCAAAAAAGCGAACCACACGAACGCACGATGCAACAGTTTGCCACAGGTATGGATCGCGCGTCTCAAAGGAAATAAAACGAAACAAGGTGGGACGGGCGAACGCTGCTGCTATAGAGTTCGAGACGCGCATCGCGTTCGCGTATTTTCCTGTCACAGTCTGCCCAATTTTGCGGCTTCTTTCCGCCAGGCAGTGCATTCTGGCGCTGATGTCCCACATGGAAAACTTGACTGCACGGAGCCTATACGAAAATTGGTTTGGCACAACATGACTGCATGACGATCGTAAATGACAGGTCATTACATGAAAATCGTGACATGCATGTCATTAGCGGCATGATCTACATGCCACTCGTTTCCTTAAAGGGATGTATACCAAAATTGCTATGGCACAACAAGACTGCAGGTCATAACGTTAGAATCATGACATACGTGTATGAGCGGCATGGTTTACCTGCCACAGTCTTGGTGCTCTTGCGGCCGTTTTGTTAACTTCATGTGTACCAAACTCGGCATAGCGAGACAACACTGCAAATCCATTTTACGTTCCTAATGCATGCTTCGCATTTCCTTGATTCCCACTGCACGTGGGATCTGCCAATTTTTTTCCTCTTCTTTCCATCCTCGCTCTCTTCAGAGCATGTCGCCACACTACCCTTGTAGCCATTGAAATGGCGTGCCACGGGCTTTGTCTGCTAATTGATGACGCATCTCTTTCATTGCAAGCATTGGTTGGTCATGTGGCTCTAATGTTAACTTCAAGGGGCTGAATTGAAAATTGGAGTAGCTGGCGAAAATTCAGGGCAACGGGCGGCGAAGCCGAGCAGTGGCCGCCACTTTGACCACCTCTCATATGTATGTATGTATGTATGTATGTATGTATGTATGTATGTATGTATGTATGTATGTATGTATGTATGTATGTATGTATGTATGTATGTATGTATGTATGTATGTGTTACACGTGTGTGGTATAAGCCGGCATTTGTAATGTGCACATGTGTCGCTTAGTGAACTTCGCATTAGTACCTGATATAATTAGAATGCCGGCTGCGAAAACCCGCAAATCAACTATCTTAAGCTAGATCTTCGGCTACAGATGTCTCGCTTCCTCCCTTCCTCCCGCCTCCCCTGTATTCCTATCGACACTAAACGTTGTTTCGTAACCTGATGCCGCCATGGTGACTTTAATCATACCATGCACGCGTTCTTGTTTCATTTTTGACGATAACATTAACAGCCGAGTGCCACGGTCTTTCTTGCAAATTGATGCCCGTCGCGTCAAGGCTAGCCAAGTTTTCACGCTGGGCAAGGAAGCTGTTATGATAGTCGCAAGAAAACAAAATTGTTTTCGCGATTGAGTAAGAGGAAGTCATGACAGCGCAACATTATGTAAACGAAGATGCGTAAACGAAGGAGTCGCTGGTGCACACAGCCAGCCAGCTTCTCGAGTCTTTTGAGGCCCGTAGGCCAGTTCTGCTTAGGTACCGGATGGTTGCCTGCATACATAGGCGCAGCGAGGCCATTGCGTTACATCATGCGAGGGTTTCCAGGACAATGTGTTCGGCTTTGCGTTACGGTGAATTGCGATGACTTCTCTTGGTATTGTTAAGAATGACAATATGCCAAAGGCACTGGGGAATCGCGCCTGGGTTCCCTTAAATTTATCGATGAAGGAGAACATGTAGGAGGGATGGGAATGTTCATGTCAGGTAGGATGCGACAGCGCTCGAAACGTGGGTTCCGAACGTATATGTATGGTCTCCAGCCGAAATGTCAGAATAAATACTAAATAAGATGTTTGTCACTGTGGCTTTCTGATTGTACATTTACCCGATGCGAGGAAGAAGATTTTTGATATATATATATATATGAACGCCCGGGTGTTTTTTCGTATCGGCGTTACACAGTTAGACACGCAAACACTTGTAGGGGACCCTAAACCTTCACTTATGGGTGTATTCGCGGTATTCGATATACGATACACAAATATGCGATGCGGGTATGAGCGCCATTGATGCTATATTAATTTTTATGAATATTATGATGGCCAAATGCGTGCTTATTATGACATACGTATGCCCTGAATTTTTATCGACCGTATGCAACTCCTAGCATCCCTTCTTTCGCAATTGTTACAATTGTCGAAGGTTTTTATTTTTCGTTAAATATTGAATAGGACAGAAGCAAACCGTAATCTACATTAAATACGATGACAGTTCAATGCGTATAATGCGTATGTTGGATGAAGTACCTTGTTTCCGACCTTTAATCTGTTGCATGCTGCCCTTAACATTGCTGGAAAAATTCAGTCGGATAAACCAGGCCCGTAGCCAGGAATTTTTCGAGGGGGGGGGGCTCATGCTGAATGCCTTGACTCTTTGAGAAGAATATCTATTTTCATCATTTATGTTCAGTAAAAGTAGCAATATGTACATTAGGTGACTTGGTGGCGTTGTAAGTGCAACCTTATTAATACGCTTAAGTTTTCTGTTATTTGCTCTACACTGCCTTATCGACATTGTCCGCCCAACCGAAATTTCGATAGGGTGACTAACCCAGCAAGAGGCTCTATTAGGCCGAATATCGATAATTTAATTCAATTTGCAACAGCTCGAAATCCGCCCATGGTTTCATGATCACAGTGTACGATGATCGTTGCCTTAAGGGGCGGCTATAATATGCATCGGGTCTACGTGGTCTGAAGAATACGCTGCCTAGTTAGTCGGTGCAATCCGCTCACCAAATTGGCGTTTCGAAACTGTGCCCCTTATTTTGTGCAGAAAGGGTAATTTACTTTGCCCACTGATCATGACAATTAAGCAAGCATTCCTCGACACCTGATCGCCGGAAACTCGGAGAAGTACACACGATGAAGACCTGACAAAATATAAAAGACAACGTCACAGAGCATACGCAAGATTTCGGCAGTTAGATCTGATGGCATCCTATTAATATTATTACTGAGGGTTTCGCTCTGTTTGGTTTGCTTGTTCTCTAGTCGAATTAGCAAAACAATGCGCACGTCAACGAATTCACGATGAGGGATCCCGATCACTATGCCGCCGTCGCGATCGTCTTAAACTTAATCGCCCTGAATGGGGTTAAAATGTTACCCGTGGAGCAGCGCATTATAAAATCAAGTCCAATACAGATCAGGCCACATGGTGACCGACAGTGACCGCTTTCACACTGGTATTGTCCTGCTTGCCGAGGCTTCTAAACGTTCCTATACACCTAATGAGTTAAGAGAGCGGCGCTGCTGTCGCGGTTCATTGCCAGCCGGGAGTGCTACATAAATTTGTGGGTCCACCATCGCGCTCTGAGCTTTGTAAATTAAGTGGACATTTAGACCTACAGGCTTAATGGTGAAAGCTAAGGGGTTCACTAAAAGGGTTCAACTTGAATTGAGGACGACGGAGCCAGCAATGAAAGGGGAAGTCATAGGCATAATCTTAGAGGTCAAGAAAACAGAGGAGTGGGTCAGGGAACAAAATCGTGCTAATGGCATCCTAGTAGAGCACAACAAGATAAAATGCGAGTGGGCAGGATGTGCAATGCGAAGGCAAGATAACAGTTAGTCATTAAGGACAACAGAGAGGAACCCTTGACGAGGCAAGCGTGGCGTGGGGCGGCACAAAGATAGGTGGGCCGATGAGATCATGAAGTTTGCCCTGCAGGAGGCGTAGATATGATGATGATTATGATGGTGATGATGAAGAAGAAGAGATCTAAAGGTAGCTAGTGCGACCAGAATAAATTATCCTGGCACGAAAAAATAACATTCCTTTGTGCTTGAGTAGGAATCTTTTTTGGAATGACTATAGCAGAACGAGTTAACGGGACACAATCAGACACTGAGACACACACAGCGCTACTGTCTCAGAGTTCTTTTTGTGTGTTTCCCCCCGCCACGATGGTCTAGTGCTCATGGTACTCGGCTGCAGATCCGAAGGTCGGGGGATGGAATCGCGGACGCGGCGGCCACATTTCGATGGAGGCGAAATGTTGAGGCCCGTGTGCTGTGCGATTTGAGTGCACGTTAAAGAACCCCAGGTGGTCGAAATTTGCGGGGACCTCCACAACGGTGTCCATAAACAGAGATGGTTTTGGGGCGTTAAACCCCACAAATCAATCAATCTTCTTGTGTCCCGTTAGCTCGTGCTACCATAGTTATTCAAAGAGTGCCGCACCAACATACCCGCCTTGCATACCCGCCTTGCAACTTTACTTGAGTAGGACCTTCACAGGGACAGAGAGAGATAGAGAAACGAAGGACAGGGATGCTAACTAGAGATCTCGGGATGGCTACAGGGGCATCAAATGAGCCAAAGACATGGGGCGTTCGCGACAATTCTGCAGTTATAATTCACAGAAGTCGGCTGGCCGGCACAGTTGTACAGGCTCTTTACAACGGATGGCATAATTATCCATATGTCGCCCCGGCACGGCAGCCTTGTGGCTATGGGCACTCGAGGGCTGATCCGAAGGTCGCAAGATCGAATACCGGCCACGGCGGCTGCATTTCAAGGGAGGCGAAATGTCGAGGGCCGTCTACTGCGCAGTATCAGAGCACGCTAAAGAAGCCGGATGTGATCAAAATTCCACTTCGGCGTCTCTCATAATGATACCGTGGTTATGGTACGTAAAACACCAGAGATTAAAATTAATAGTTATTCTTCCAGAAAAAGATGCATGTTCGGTCCCACTTAAACTAACTCGAGTAGAAACTCGGCGAATTACAATAAGTCCCACGAAACCGAGCCTCAGCTATTGAAGACCAAATAGAGATGATAGTATTAGAATTTTCAATCGCATATCAATATCAGCATTGCTGGGGGGTTCTGACATAAATTTGAAGCCGCGTACGTCTGACTTCACTTTGGTCAATTAATGCACATTTCTATTACCAACGAATTAACAAGAAACGATGCTGGCTTTCTTAACGACACTTTATCACTCTAACTGCTTCGCAGCAGTTGTCTAGTCGTTATAGTGCTGGAACACGGACCCGAAGCACGTGGGATGGATCCCTTCTGAGGCAGCGTTCTCGATCGAGGGGACAATAGCAGATGCCCGCGTCCGCGGTTCTCTCACTGGGAACTAAAGAACACCAGGTGGTCCAAATTTCCGCATCCCTCCACTAGTAATCAGATTGTGGTTTGAGCACCTAAAACCCCAATACTTATTAGTGTCATTGTAACTCACTTTCAGTCACTCTCGACCACTCGCCAGTCATTTATAGAAAATTTCGAGTGAAAAGCACGATTGTAACGTATCAGGTGGGGTTCCACGAGGATAGATCTATCTGTTCAATCCCCAATAACATTAGCACGCAAAGCAACATACACGAGAAAGAAGACAGGACACGGTGCTAGTCACAACTGGCATGATTGTATTGCGTCACTCCAAATTATACGAGTCAACCACCGAAAATCATTCGCAGTGTACATTATACCCCACACTGTGGGTCCCTCTTGCATAAATTTGTAGTGACGCAATATAACCACGTCAGCTGTGAGTAGCGCTGTGTCCTGTATTCATTCTTGTGTCTGTTGCATCGTGCTAAATGAAGTTGTTACGGATTCCCACCAACTACCGCGCCAACGCACTGTCCTGGATATCTTCAATGGTTGGCTAGATTGGGAAGATAGAGGCTCACCTAGAATTAAGCCGATGAGAAGAAGGCTTGAAGGCAGTCCGATTGGCGACATTTTTTCTCACCCGTTGTTGGCACGCACCTTGTTTGACCGTCGCTGGAACGTTTTGACGCGGCGCCCACAGACGCTACTCCTTTTAGCTCAACGCTGCTTCATTCTCTCAGAGCCAAACCCTTCCTTCACTCTCTCGCCATTCGGTGTTGCGCCCAAGATCGCTCAGCAGCGCGATCCCTTGTCCTGCTCAGCATGCGTATTGCGTGAACGTCGAAGAAACGCTCACCTTGAAGGTCATTTTGCATTGGACTGTGATGTGCCTCGTGTCCGTCCTGGTTACGTGGCTGCTGCGTGTTGCATCTTTCCTCATTTTACCATTCTCCGCGTAGTTTCATGACTTGTGTACTCTCACGCCTCGTGTCGCCTTCGCAAAAACACGAATAACTCAGTAGCTCGTAACGTTCAATTAAGAAGGCGCGTCGCTTACAGAACGCCTTCGCTGCCAGACATAGCTCCCTCGCCACAGCTGCTTGTTTTCGTTCGGCATCAAGGAGAAAGTGGAGGAGGTTCAATCGGCAGCGGATGTTGGCTGTAACAGGAAGGATGAAGATGGAGGTGACAAACGCTCACGTCGCACCTATAATCGGGCTTCTTATTTCACTTCATACCTACAGGCCTCGCAGGGTCTTCCATTAGAAAGGAGAGGGAGGGGGTGAAGGTTAACTGCAGCGCCCCCTCCTTCTAATCTCCCACTGAGGCCATTTCAGTCAAAACGCAGTGCAATGTAAAAATATCGGACATATTTGGCGCCTCTCTCAGGTTGTTAGAGAGAACATCTCCCCCCCCCCCCCCCCCCCCCATCTTCCTCCCCTTGTTCCCTCTGTTCGTACGCCTATGCTCATACCGATCGCCAAGTAGCGAGTATGCGCGCGTACTCTCCTTGCCACGTTTGCTCCTAACGTAAACTTTGCATTGACAGACGCTGCATAGACGCAAGGCCATGACCTTCCAAGCTCTCATCGTCTTTGAACGACAACGCACGTGTCGTTGTCCAAAGCGCGTGCGCCCTTCATATGAAGGACTAGGCAGCCAGGCCGAACGTAAAGTCTACACAAAAGAGATCAAATGAAGCATAAAAGTACTGCTTAAAAACAGCACTGCGTGCGAGTCGAGCAATACTGCATGCTTTCAATGTCAACTGTAGTGGTGGCGTAACGACGTAGGCACGTAATGAAACTGGTATTAACGCCGACCGAAGCCTTGCGAATGACGGACCATGGGGACGCTATATAAGGTCTCGACTTCTCGTCAATCTCGCCCGCTCTTTGCAGGATGCATTACTGCGGCGCAGTTTACCTGCGCAGGGAAGTCGCAAGTTATTACCTACCAGGAGGATGCGATGGCTTTGGTGGGAAATCTGTTGAATGATCCCATAAGGCGTGTAGACCTCCGTGATGGGTGTCGAACAATGAGCGCTCAAGGTAAACGCGTAATAAACCCCTGCCAGTAGCAAGGGCTCAGCGTCCTCGGAGATGGTCCTCAGCACATAAGGTGTCTTCGCATTCCTTTCTCTGTATAAAAAGTGGGTGTGGAGATGTGTGGAGTTGTGGCAATGATGCCACAATCTCAGAGGTGATCATCGTAGGGGCACCACCGTTTTCTATATGAACCACACTCACATCCGGCCATACAGAGCACGCGCACATTGCCTCGCATGCTAGCGAGAAGCTCCGCATAAGTGGTCAAAATCGCTGTCCATTTCTTCAAAAAACACGTCTCGCCATACAGCGAGACGTGTGCCTGGATGTAATAACGTGATAATACACTTACTGCCGGCTGTGCGTGGATGTTACAGGGCAAGAACCTTTACACACCCCTCTTTATTATTTCGATGTCCTTACATCAATGATACCCAGGGTGGTTCAGATTTGTCTGTTTGTACAGTGTCTGCGGCACGTGAACACCAATTTACCACTCGTAAAAAAGCCACTCAAGTGCGCACACGTGGACCCTGCGTGGGCGTGTCCCCTGTCCGCGGCTCTCAAACGACCGGTGTTTTGCGTCTCGCGGCCGTTTTAGGCGCTTACGGCGTTCAGGCAACGCCGTTCGTGACTTTGAAAGGAACTGTTTTCTTACTCAGTTATTGCTGTTTTGTTTCTCGCTATCGCAGCCTCTTCACTCGCTGTGGAGCGCGTGAACAACGCGGGTGCATATAACATGAAGGACAAAAAAAGAAAAAAAAAACTACCAAATGATGATCGAGGGGCCGAACGGTGCTCGCATCGTATATGCAACGATCGTTGCGCGTGTCGCCATCGACTGCCGACATTTGCCCTTGAGACTTTTGCGCGGCTAGCCTTGCGTGCATGCAAGGACACGGAGACGGCTTTCGGTACTACTCACCCGGCCACGTGCCGTTGTTTTGTGGAGTGAGGTGGTACTGGACGTCCCCATCCTTGAGGCGCAAGACTGCCCTCCTTCGTTCGTCAATATGTGATAGTGATACCTTATCCGAAATAAACGGATTCACGTTACTATATTAGCCTATCGCGGCTGCGATGAAAGACGCGGCAACTATTGGAGCGCGAATGACGAATTGAACGAGCTAATATCGTTTGAGGTTCGCAACGGCGCAGCACTAGACACGGTTCGGAAAAGAGAGAGAGATAGATAGAAAAGAAATGAACTCCCGGGCTTGCGCAGAGGACGCAGCGCAGTGGCAGCGTAAGCTACATTTTGTTGTGTGCTCTCTCATTCCTCTATTTCAGTTTTATTCAATTTTTTGCATCCTGCTACCAACGCCGTGCTACCACGTGGTGCTACCCTACAATGGCAGGCAATTGTGACTACAACGAACTTACTCTTCTTGCTCAACAATCTTTCCGCGAATCACAAATAACTTGCATATTTGCTTGATGAAGAGCCAGAGTAGCTATTGCCCCATCGCCCTCAACAGATGTTCGGCAGAGTCACGCGAAGGTATCCTGAACAGAAGGCCGACTTTTACTCTCGAAATAGAAAAAAAAAATGCGCATTCATCATTATCGCTGCATTGAAGGTTGTTCGACAGCTGACAATGAGGTCAGACTAGAAAACGAGGTACGTGATGCCTTTCCAAAAAAGGACACCGCATAGTTGTCTTCCTTGACGTGGAGCGATACCATATGGACATGTGGTACTCGGAAATATTTAGCAGATTTTGTTACTAGAGGCAAAATGCTTAATGAAACTGATTTTACGTCCAGTAGATCACTCAGGCGCGTCTTGGAGCAACGATGTCACGTGTATTCATTCAAGGAAACGAAGTAAACACTATGTGATTGAATGAACTCGCTAAACTTTGTAATGGAAGCGCCAGAGATTTGACCGAAGATTCCGTTCACGTGCGTACCGTTCCTCAGTAGGTAGCGAAATCGACTGCGTTGTGTATGGGTCAGCCAGAGAGTCACATGTGAAGTTACTATTCACAGGCAAGGTTCTTGTTCATGTCAAGGTTCAACTGGCGCACAGAGGGCGTAACTTGCTCTTAGTTTGTATGTTAGAGTGCAAAAGCTTACGAGCCCCCCTCCCCCGGAACAGAGAAGAAACCTTACAGTTTACAATCAATAGGTCAACCGTCACCAGGTCATATATATGACCTGGTGACGCCATACCATATGTGACCATATACGACATATATGGTAATATAGGGTATGGCATAGTGACGTTATGGAATAGAGGAACACACTACAAGAACTAACCTGAGTAGTAATACCTCAGGTTTTACTACTCAGAAAAAAAAGTGACTCGCGTTCGACATTCCTCTCATGTGCCATGCGGAGTACCTCCTCAGAGCTTGCTGACGCTTTGTTGCTGACGCTCCAAGGAGCTTGGATTAGCTTCTTAGAGTGTCCGCAAGTAATGAATATCTTGACTACTTACTGACGCGTCTAATGTAACTGAGAAGAGCGTAGTGCACAAATGTTGCGCATAGTACAACAAGCATGCAGCGCATACGAGCTTTATATCGATGGACCGAAAGCTATAGACTGTAAACGTAGCGGAGTCGTAATAGGACTACGGGAACGACATGTTGCTACTGGCTGCATCTGTGTCTCTTTTCACTGCGAAATCCCATGGTATGTAAGTGAACGTGCAAGAAATTTCAACAATTATGAAAGCTCAAACAAGCTAGAGGGACTCCTTTAGTGCTCTCAAGGCACTCAGTTTAAGGTGAGTGCAAAAACCCTTCATTGTCGGCATCTTATCCGCATTATCACGCGCAAGTCCACTCTCCTCCACAAGAGTCTGCTAGGTCCCAAGACAGGTTGGGTTCCCGGGAATGTAGAAGGCAGGTGAGTGTGCAGCAAATGTATAATGTAAAACAATCAAGCGTAAAGGTACCGCTGGACATTGCGCTCCGAGCGATTCGCAGGGCTCTGATTGATAAATGACACTATCAGGAGAGTGAGGAAGAGGTGCCAGACGAATGAAAAACCAGCCATCGCCGAGAACGCATCGCAAAAGTAGTATCAGCCAGACTTCGAATACGGCGCAGGCGCCTCACCACGTAGTTATCTACTCACAATGAAAGCACCACTGGTATGTCTTAAAAAGACCCCATGATTGATTTGATTGATTTGATTGATTTGTGGGGTTTAACGTCCCAAGACTAGCTCTGATTATGAGAGACGCCGTAGTGGAGGTGGGCCCACCACTCCACTGTATCCAGGATGGGTCCACTACGCCGTCACGGTGGGCCCATCCTGGATACAGTGGAGTCAGATGATGTGCGTGCATGTGTGGGTGGGCCGATTCTGGAGGCAGTGCGCAGTCTCTAGGTAGGGTAGTCGGGTCAGAAACGATTCTAACGAGTTTCTGCTAATGCGCCCGGGCTGTAGGTGTCCAACGCCGTCCTCGTGACATAAATTATATATATATATATATATATATATATATATATATATATATATATATTATTTATTTATTTATTATTTATGTCAATCATTTCACATTCGCAATGGCAACGCGCGGGTGACGTACGGTGATGTGCCAGTAAAATACCCAGTGCTTCGCCACTCGTCATGATTCACATTAGTGGAGATGCGCGTCATATTTTTTTCGTTGCTCTTTGAGAGAGGTACTCGCATATTTTATTATCCATTGAACTCAAAACGAAACAATAAAGCGTAGCAGACGATCTTTCGGCGATCAATGCTATTTCTGCTTCGAGGAACTTAGCCGGTGCCCCACACGATGTCGTTTGTCTAAGAAAGATCCGGCGCATTCCAGCCGTGTTTGAAACCGCATTACCAATTCCCTCGTGCCTGCAACGTAATAATATACGGCTCGCATGTTTGCAGGAGCCTTGACGTTTGATCGGCACTGGTTTCTGACTGCGTTCGATGAATCTTGAAAGGCCCCTGTAAATGGCAGGGACCACTTAGTGCAATGCATATTCTGATTACAAGCCCGCACATCGAACGACGGGTAAAGAAAAAAAAAAACCATCTGCACGATTCATTCGCATCGCACGTACCAGTACTTCCCAGGTTCATTTGGCCAGACGATTAATTGTTGCCTTCTTAAGTTGCGATGAATTTTTCAGGCGACGTACGCTTTTTAGGTAGAGTGTTGCCGTTTATACCGTTGGCGTACTGTGATAATGTCAGGGCCTTGCTTTCGTACGTGAACGTACAATTTTATATATATATATATATATATATATATATATATATAAATAAACAACTTAATGAGCAAACAGACAATGAAGCCTCGTAGGCTTCATTGTCTGTTTGCTCATTAAGTTGTTTCTAACAAATAAAGAACGAGCCCCTGACCCCTTCCTTTTCGTTATATATATATATATATATATATATATATATATATATATATATATATGAGGGCTTGTGCTCAATGGGCCAAACGTATTTGGAGTGAAATAGCAGACACGACTTCGCAGTTATCGTTTATTGCCAACAGTTTCGACCGCGGGTCCGGTCTTTTTCAAGGCATAGAGAGAAGTGAAGTGATCGCTGACAAACTGGTCGGAATAAGAAAAGGGAGAGAGTGGTAATAGAGGTACACAATTCATTCGGCAGGTGCACAATTCATCCTGAACCTGGAACCCCTTCCATTTTTTGCGACAGGAAGGAATATATATTTTTTCCTTTATTTGACTCTCTCTCTCTTTTTCCGGCTATATTATTTTTCCGAGTATAGGGCAGGCATACTTGCAGTGCAATTGTAGGCCACCTCCGTCATGGGAACAAGGAATTTCGACAATTCCCAGACGTGGACTAAAGAAAGAAGGAAAGAAAGAAAAAGAAAAAAAATATCCTTATTGCCCAGAGGAGCCACCCCAGGGCGACCCCCAACAAATCACGGCCACCTTTTGTCGGTGCCCTCAGCTACTAATACTCAGTATCACCGAAACTCAAGTTTTACCCCCCACTGTGCACGCACTGCTTGCCGCCACTCCGTGTTGCTAGCTGCCCGCCTTGTTCTCCCTCCCGCACAGCCTTCTCTCAAGCACCCATAACGCTCACCTGCAGAATGAATTGTGTACCTCTATTACTACTCTCTCCCTTTTCTTCTTCCGACCAGTTTGTCAGCGATCACTTCACTTCTCTCTATGCCTGCCACTTAACGCCAGGCGATTATCGCACTGTCATGTTTACACTGTCTTGACGCTTTTTCACCGTAACCAATGCTTCCGGCACTCAATACCATGAATAATCTATAATCATTTAATCTCTGTGTAGAATGTCCTAGCACAGCCTCGACAGCTTTCACGCCTTTAAGTCCCACTGAACGAGTTACATAATCCCTGTGTGCATTCCACCTCAACGAGCTGACGCGTTATAGCAAGTGCATCCCATATGCGCTCCGAAATTCAGGCGTGTCTCTGTAACACGTAGCCTGAATTCACGTTTCTGCATTTACTCTATTTTGCCGGCGTTTGTTCGTCTTTTCTTTCTTTTTCTATCTTATTTCCTCTCTCCTTCCATCTTTCACTTCTTCTATCTATTCCCTCCTCCTGAAAGAATAAGCAGGCGTCGTGCCCCATTCGGTGGCATGCAGTTGCCACCTTGCTCCTTCCTTCTTCCTTTTGTGTCCTTGTGTGTTTTATGTTATCATACCTAATAATCATAATAACAATAATAGCAGCAATAATAACAAGAAGTGACAATTTAGCGTCGGTGCTGAAGGCCGGAGAGAAGCTTAGAGCGAATCAAGAAGGAAGGAGCGCGTTTCCAAGATCATTGGCATTGCAGAGGGCAATCCGGCGCTCGGGGCAGTATTATTTCACGACACGGATCACGCGAAGGCCCCCGCTATACATACCCGATCGCGCATGCGATAGTGCGCCAGGTTTGAAAATTGGTCAATTGTACACAAATGCCGAAAGGTGTACGGAGTACCTTATACCGCACCCGTCCAGCTTTCCTTTCCGGATACTTGCGCTTGAGAAACGAACACGGAATGAAAAAAACAGGGTGAACATACCGCACTCGTCACGTGACACACACGTCAATTTGTGACCGGAAATCTCGCCTTTCGAAATGTTCTCGAAGAACGTGCAATGACGGCCGATTGCGCTTGCCTCGGCAATCGCTTACTCGAACATGGCCCCGAGCGCCATAACAGCGCCGTCGCTTGGACAACGCGATGTCAAGTGATTCACGATGTGAATCAAAACATGTTTTCTCTTCTGATGGCCTCTCTTCTATTTCTTTTTTTTTTTTTCAAAGAACGCATCCAGGAATTGGTCACCGTCCAAAAGGATGCACTTCTTTTACATTTGAATCGTCAAGATAAACAAAGAAACAGAGGCAGACCACGTGGCCAAATCAATACAGTTGGGCAGAATACAGTAGCTGACTGCATAGCGAAAAAGAGATAATCTTTTCTTGTAGTTTAGCTTGGTACCTGGCACCTGCGCCATTCAGAGGGCTGCTCACTGTACTGTCCGATCCTCCGAGCAGCTTGCGCACATGAAGCAGGAGCGGCTGTCAGGAGGCTAGCGCTGTAAATAAATACCCAACAGCTTTCACAACGGCAGCAACAAAGGTTGCTCATGGGCTGCGCTTACAATGGAAAACAGTCCTTCGTTTATCTGCCTCGTTTTGAAGGCGCTGTTGCCCAGCAAGTTTTCGTTTTACAGCGTAAGCTGTTATGAGATCACAACAAGAGCCGTTTATGGCGCCGTAAATGTCCGCCACCGCCGCCGCCGCCAGTGTCCGTAACCACTATCTCGTCAATTTTAGAATAAAATAACAAGGACTAAGGAGGATTCGAACGCACGTCCGTCTGCGTGGCAGTCGAGCATTCTACCACTGAGCTACGCCTATGCTTGAAAAATCATCCCTAAAAGAACTAAGCAGGTATAAAGCCTGCCGAGGAATATCATTAACAAATGTAATGTTACGTGGCAAATTGTAATACGTCAGTGCGCGTCGAGGAAACTTAACTGCATACCGAGTGTGAGGAATCATTTGAAAGAACACAGCGGTGCAGGCTTTGCTGCCCTGCACAGGGGTACATTCTTTGTAGCTCTGCACCCATCACAAAGGCATCATCAACATCATCATTACGGAAAGATAATCTTCAACTTTTCCGTCATCGTTATTACAAAGCGCTGCCTCGTGAAGCAGTTTTTTCGTATCGTGCCATGCTTCACGCGACCGGCGACGTGCGCAGCCTGACAGCAACCTGACTTGGTTCTTCGATATACCTGACGGCCCGATCACTTGACGAGATCCCCAAGCATTTACAATGGCCTCTAAGAAGGTCGCTCCTCCAGCTTACGCTGTCACAGTCCTGCGAGTCCGCGCAGGCCCGGTGTTTTTTTTTTTTTTCAAAAAAAATATTTCGCCGATCCTCTCATCTATTTTATGGACTCTTCGCTCACAATCATTGTCATCGAATACCACTCCTCACGACTGGCGGGTAGCCAGAGGTGTTCCTATATTTAAATCCGCTGATCGCTCTTTGCCCCTCAGTTATCACCCAATCTCCTTAATTAACAAAATATGCAAACTAATGGAACACATTATTTACGCTCAAATCATCAACTATCTTGAGCAGCACAGTTTCTTCCTTAAGCAGCGGCGTGGTTTCCGAAAAGGACACTCATGTAATACCTGTGTCACACGGACACATTGGAAGGCTTTCGAGTCGATGACCTTCGAAAAGCCCACAACTCTATCGACTCAATATACATTCTGGCGCTGCTACACGGCAGTTTTCAACGGCCGTTGAGTCGCCGGGTGATTTCGCAACAACATGGCGGCAACCAAGGCACCCGCTTCAATTCTAATTCGCACTAGTTGCTTGCTATTAGCGCCGACGGCAAGAAACAAACTTTAAACTGAGGCTTCTCTTAAATCTCATGTATCAAAAGGGACAAAGTATGCGCGACGTTTTGCAGTCGTTATTCAGAAAACGTGCCGATTTTGACTCTCATGTATCAAAAGGGACAAAGTATGCGCGACGTTTTGCAGTCGTTATTCAGAAAACGTGCCGATTTTAACACTGCTAAGCCTAAGTCCATAGCATGAGCCTCAAAAGTAGTTTGATTCATAGGCACTAGATGGCGCGACACGCGGTGTCGAAAGAAGAAAAAAGAAAAAAGAAGAAAAAGGAAAAGAAAAGAAGAAAAAGAAGAAGAAAAAAACAAGAAAAAAAAAGTTCTTAAATCTTCTTACGAGCCTGGTGGCGCACATGTCACCGCCCCGTTACAAAGGGGAAGCTCATAGCATCCATCCATCCCACCAGCTGCATGGCGTTTGTTTTTTATACCAGTGACGGCGTATTGGATCTAGAACTAATGCAATGTTGTGAGAGCGTTGGCCTCTCGGCATGTTCCAATATTTTTCACAGGTGTAAGATTCTACTTATTGATACAACGACATAAATAGGGCCATGGCCTCAGAAACTAGCGCGCGCGGGAGCTGCCGGTGCGCCAAGTCTCGGAGTTCGCGCCGCTTCCGCTTCCGTCGTTCAATGGCCTTCGAAATCTCAAAGGAGTTGTGGGCTGCTCAGTTGACTCGATAGACTATTGACTCGACGGCCATCGAAACCGCCCGTGTTGCACCTCAAACTTGACCTTTGAGTCGATTGACTATCGGTTCGAAGGCCTTCGAAACGCCCGTGTGACACCAGTATAAGTCATGTACGAAACCAGCTCACCGGTTTCGTACATGACTTACATTCAGCACTCAATTCTGATTTCCAAGTTCATGTTACCTTCCTGGAATATCCAAAACCTTTCGATCGTGTTCCGCACCACAGGCTCGCAATAAAACTAACCTAGCTTAAAGGGTCCCTGAAACGTTTTTTTTTTACATTGTGTCATTGATTAGGCAACACAATTGTGAAATCATTCACACCATAAATGAAGCGAAGCACCCTGCCCTAAGGTAGCTACGAGCTTATATCTGTCGCCTTCCTACTTACCACTGCTGTTCCTCCTCAACTCGAACAGCTGCGGAGTGCGCACTAGCGACGACTGCGCCTCCCACGTCAGCCGCTGTGCAGAGCCCTCCGTAGCGACATAGCGCCGCGATGTGTTTACTGAAGTCGCCGGCCTCGGCAGTGCTAGCTTCTGTAATAATGCGCCGGCGACTCGTGGGTGCGCCGCCAGATGCCGCGACGATACCGTCGGCTGCCCTTCAGTGCTCGTGACGTCACGCGGGTTCCGCTTCGTAGCACCCATCTCATGTCCCGTGGGAAGGGATCGGTTGAAAACGCTTCCAGTCGAGTCGCGTCGATCTCTCACGATGTGCGTATTTAAAGCTTTGTAGTAAATTACACGCTTAACGCAGAGTGCTGATATTGTTACGCTAATGACCAGAAGGGCTCGGGCTATCGGTGCAATGAATTTGTACAAAATCATAAAAAGCGTTTCAGGGTCCCTTTAACGTACGACCCAATGTTATTTATGGAATAAAGGATTCCTGTCACACAAAACACAGAACACAGACGTTAATTACTCTTTCTACCTATGTGAACGTAACGCCGTGTCCCTCAAGGTAGTGTTTTACGTACGTTGCATCTTCTAGTTTATATTAATTACTTGCCTAATTGTGTGTCCTCCCATATTAGACTATTCGGTGATGACTGCGTACTCTGCCGAAATATATCCAGCCATCACCATCGCGAACACATAATCCGACCTTCTCAGAATTAATACTTGGTGTTCTACCTGGTTAAAGGCACTACATGAATCCAAAACAAAGTTAATGCCATTTTCTCATCATAATGCCCGTATACCGATAACGTACGTTTTAAATAATGTCGAAAGAAAACTTGGTACTACTTATAAGTACCTTGGTACCCACTTTCGCTCAGATCATTCGTGGCATCATCATATTGACGTCGTCGTCGCTTCAGCTAATTGTTCACTTGGTCTTATCAAACGTTCTCTAAAAAAAATGACCCTCCTCATAAACGAAAGCTCGCTTACCTTACACTTGTTCATCCAAAAATTGAATACTCTTCAGCTATTCGGGACCCACTTCAGGCCTATATTATCCAGGATATCGAATACCTATGAAACCTTACTGTGCGCTTCCTTTTTCATTCGTATTACCCGCGTCATTCTAGGATCACTGCACTAAGAGATTGCGCTGAAGCAGCAACCTTATCGCATCGTCGCAAAGCAGCTCGCCTTTCGCTTTTTCATAAACTTTACCATCATTCAATTCTTTCCACTGACTTTTTTTCTGTCCCCTGCAGTGAGTGTCCCTCGTCGTGATCATCGGCACAACGCTAAACGACCGATATGTGTCACTCATCGTTTTGCTGGTTCATCCATACCACGCACTGTGATTGACCGGAACCGCTTGCCATCGCACGTAGCTACTCGGAGTAACATAGAAAAATTTCAGGAGCTGTTGCTCAGTGAGCGCATTGCCTAAACGCACTGCTGGGCTATATTGTTTATGTCGCCTCTTTTTTTTATTTAGGTAGTGAATTGTACCGCTGTCATGCTCTGTTCTTGAGTGTAGTTTTTAATTGTATTATATCATTTTCATTCCTTTTTGTTATGAATTGAAATGTACGTTTGAAATATTTTATACTGCGTTCGTGCTTTCTTTTTTACTTGTTTAATTTCTTTAGCATTTTTCAATAGGCAAGCTTATTGCATCTGCATACTTTGTGAGCTGTTGTGTATGTCATTACCAATGTTATTTTTATTACTCTTTTTGCTTCCATGTTGGTGTGGTATCTCCCTCTATGCAATACCGTCCTTCACGGTCTTTAAGTGTACTTTGGGTAAAATAAATAGCCTAGAAGTCGCTTCTGACCGAGAAGCACGCCGTTCACAGCCACAGCACCTGCAAAGCGCGCGAAGCATCATGGTTACTTTCCTATAACCAAGGCCCCCCCCCCCCCCCCCCCAAAAAAAAAAGCTTTATTTCTGCAGCACTCTGTAGTTGGGCCACAGCTTCACGACATAAGCTGAGCAAGGTGGATACCTTAAGAAATCAAAATGAAGCGAAGTATGTACCTTACAGTATTCATATTGGAGAGCGCACAACACGAGCACGAAGGAAGGAAAACAAGACATAACGAAGCACACCACTACAAAAGACAAGCACTATCTTTGATAGGAAATCGAAAACACCACTACGTAGAAGTTGCTGACGGAGACTCTAAATCGTAGCAAAAATGATCTTCGTCTTAATCATGGGGGCCTCGTACTGGAGAACATGAACTGCTTTCGTTATTTTTGGGGCGTCCACGGGCACTTCCTGCGCGTGCAGTCACTTTTAGAATGCTATGATGTCATCGTAGTCATCATCATCATCATCCGAAGCAACATCGATTTGCAGTTATCCCGGTCCGCTGCTATCCTAAAAAATGGCAGATCTCACGTGCAGTGGGAATCAAAGAAATGCGAAGCGCGCATCGGGAACGCAAGATGAATCTGCATTGCTGTCTCGCCATACCTGTTTTATAAAAGTACATATAATGTTAAGGAAACGGCCGCAAGAGCACAAAGACTATGGCATGTAATTCATGACACGCATGTCATGATTGCAATGTTATGACCTGTCATTTTGCGTTAGTCATGCAGTCGTGTTCTCCCATAGCAATTTTTGTATACATCCCATTAACGAAACGCGTGACATTTATATCATGCCGCTCATGACATGCATGTAATCATTTTCATGTGCTTAGAACGTGTCACCCATGGTCGGCAGACATTGTTGTCTCACCATACCACTTTTGGTATATATATCAAGTCAACGAAACGGCCGCAAGAGCACGAAAACCGGCCACGTAAATCATACCGCTCATGATATGCATGTCATGATTTTTGGGTTATCACGTGTCATTTATGTTCGTCATGCAGTCATGTTGTGGCATACCTCTTTGCGTATACATACCATTAACGAAACGGCCAGGAGAGCACCAAGGCCGTGGCATGTAAATCATGCCGCTCATGACATGCATATCATGATTGTTGCGTTATGACGTGTCATTTATGTTCATCATGCAGTCATGTAGTGCAATACCAATTTTCGTATACATCCCATTAACGAAACGACCAGGAGAGCACAACGTCGTAGGCGGCTAGATAGATAGATAGATAGATAGATAGATAGATAGATAGATAGATAGATAGATAGATAGATAGATAGATAGATAGATAGATAGATAGATAGATAGATACGCTTGAAGTCACCGAATTTCGCTAAGAAATGCTTCGCATTTAAAATTTGGCTCCGCAAGCTTCTTGATCTCATCTGCCCGCCTGACCTTCTGGCGACCCTTGCCAGGCTTGCCTTCTCTAGTGAGCCACACTGTCACCCTCAGTGACCATTGCTTATATTGTCTTCGTATCACAAGCGCTGCCCACGCCCATTTCTTCTTTTTAATTTCTTCTAATGTGTCCTTAAGACGCGTTTGTTCCCTGAGCCCCTCCGCTCTCTTCTTGCCCTTTAACATTACAGCTTTCAATTTCCGTTCCATCGCTCGTTTCAATTTCCGTTCCATCGCTCCTCAATTGAAGCTCAACCGTTTTAGTTAGCCTTCAATTCTCTTTCCCGTAGTTGAGTACCGGTAAGATGCAGCTGCTATACACGTTCCTCTCTGAGACAATGGTAAGCTGCCATTCATTACATGAGAAAATCGGCCGAATGCACTCCACCGCATTCTGATTCTAATTATCGCAGCGTCATGGTTCGGATCAGGGGTCAGTACTTGGCCTAAGTAGATATATTCGCTTTCCCTTCCAGTGCCTCGTCACCCATCTTAAACCACTGTGCTCCTTCAAGGCTATTGAACATTACTTTAGTTTTCTGCATATTAATTTTTAGACCCACCATTCTACTCTGCTTGTCTAATTCGGTAATCATGCTTTGCAATTCGCCCCCGAGTTACATAGCAAGGCAGCGTCATCAGGAAATCTGATGTTACTGAAGTATTCTCCATTAACCCTTACGCCCGCCTATTCCCAATCCAATCTTCTGAAAACCTTTTGTAAACATGCTGTGATGGACAATGGAGAGATTGTGTCTCCTTGCCTGACGCCCTTTTTTACTGCTCTCCTTGTGAAGGACTGTGGTGGCCGTGGACCCATTGTAGACATCCTCTATTATTCTTACGTAATGCTCGTCTACACCTTCATTCCGCAGTGCCTGCATGACTGCTGTGGTTTCGGCGGAGTCAACTGCTTTCTCGTAGTCTATGAAGAATATAAATAGGGGCTGGGTATACTCCGCCATTTATCCTTGTAGTGCTTCATCTTGTATGCATCTGCGCGCTGGCCTCCCTGCTCTATCGGTCACCTTCGCGAGTATATAGCGTTCGCTACGTTCGACGGTTTTAGTTTAATTCGCCCATTATCCTGTCACTCTGCCTAAAATGGCAGAAGCCCCACCAGGGTAGTCTTGTTTTTATGGCTCTCGGCTGGACGTCCGAAGATCGCGGGATCGAATCCCGGCCACAGCGGCTGCGTTTCGATGGAGGCGAAATGTTGCGGCACGTACGCTGTGCGAGGCCAGTGCAGGTTGAAGACCCCCCGGTGGCGGAAATTTCCGGAGACCTCGTCGTTAGCATCAGTCACAATCGTATGGGAGTTTTGGGACATAAAACCCCAGAAATCAATCAATGAGAGCTGGTTACTGGTACGTGCTACCGGTGGAAAGGATGGCATATACTAAGAATTTCCGTCTTGGTTCATAGCGCCATCACTTTAACGGGGCGTATTTTAAAAAAAAACAAGACAATTAGAATGGTGTACTTAGGAGTGGCTGCACGTTCGAGAATCCCACGTGGTAAGATTGCTCCGGAAACTTCTACTGCGGAGCTTGTCTCAATCATTTCCGGTTTTGACATGTAAAACACCATCAGTAATTAGTATAGTCTGTTCAATTTTTGGCCGAGGCCTTCGCTCCATTACTCTGTGTTTGTTGGCTAGCTTTATTTCAGATGGTCTGGGCTAGACGCCCATACCTTGAAAACGCATTAGGAGGCATGAAAGTGGTTAGCCATGTAGCGTTGACTTTTTTCAATACCCAGCTTTCTCTTTTTATTGACCTTCCTGGACCAAACACGTATAAGCTTAATGCCTGGTGAAGAAAGCGCCGGCGTAGTCTATGGCGAGCTCGATCAGACCTTTCTTGCCAAAGTCATTCGAGTCTGTAGGGGCAGCCAGCTTTGGCAGACTCCGGCAAGCCTCGGAGTTCCTGGTGTACTGGCCGCAAATTAGGCTAAGCGGCTCCCCGAACACTTTGTCCATGATGTTCCTCATGAACTCCTTCGCAGGAGTGTCAGAGCAGCCGTCGAGGTTGTCGTCGACGCAGTCCTGGGTGTCGTGGTAGGCACTGCGTGGAAAAATAAAAATAATCTTTAATACTGCACTGCCACTCATACGTGTTCAGGTAATGTCCATGCTGAGGCTGCTAATCAAACACTCAGACTTTAACGCAGCGGCAGTCCTCTTTATTCTTGCATGCCAAGTGTGCTTGTGTGCAGGCGACATTTTCCATAAGTGTTTGTTTGAGAGTGAACATTGAGGAAATTGTGACTCCGCCACAACGGCGTAAGGATACGGAATCATCGCAGTGGTGTCCCGTAAAGAATGGGATTTCGTTAACATCAGTTATTCAGGGACAGAAATTACCGCGTGGCTCAACGAGAAATTCGTCCGCCCCTCTGCAGGCAAAACTAGTAGCCTCCCCCCCCCCCCCCAAAAAAAAAAGAAAGAAAGGAAATAGCGCATGAACTAAAATAAATTTTGTTGTCCATGACGGGCTTCGAAACTTTAAGGAATCGCAGTGAAGTCGCTCACCCACTGAGCTGGCTAAGGCTAAAGAAGTGCTGGCTAAGGCGCTGCATTATATATACTGTGTGTGCCCTTGTGGATGCATTATCACTCATATACGTGTTCGAGGAATGTGCGTGAGTTGGCGAAGCAAATCTACCACTTAAGATTTCGGCAACTACGCAGATTACGGCAAATTTATTCTTTGCGCCGATTTCCGAGAAGGTGGTTCTTCTGTGGCACGAGCAACTCTGCAGAATTTTTTTCGCTGGGCCACGGCGAAATTGTTCGAAAAGTGTGTTGCGCATTGACTGACGAGCGCAGGGAGAAGGCGGCAGACACGCGGGTGAACATGTGACAACGGTTTTCACTACTTAACGTCCGTGTACCTCTCGTCCTGTCACTCTCCTCGTCCACTTACGCTCTACGAGGCTTTGTGATGTCCTAGAAGAACACTGAAGTAGCAGCCTCTTTAGAGTATTTAATATTGTAGAAACGAAATACGTACGGCAGATTCTATTTGTAGTGGCTATCGATGTCATGCGAGGAATGCAGTCAGTAAGGAAATTTTCCACATGGCAATGACCCAAGTTTTACCGCTAGGATCAATGTCCTTGTGCAAATTTATTAGCTGGGAGCGTAACATTTTGTTACCTGGAACGTCGGCAACACTGTGGCCATAAGCAGTAGCTCAGGGCTAGAAGTAACGTCGGAAGTCACGCAAGCGCACCAGCGTTTGTTTTGTGGAAGATAAATTTACGCTACACTACGCTGATGCGCACATGATAAGCGAGATTTGTTGGTGTATGCCTATAGGGTCGAGCAACGCTCGGCAAAGTCACGTTGATTGTCGGTAGTTTACGTGTGTTCTTCGTTGCGTTGATATGAGAACGGTGAGCACCCAGTAAAACTGCAGTTCATGTTGCACATGCACCATCACCACAACTGCTAATGCAGTAGGAGGTTTACGTACGCTATCTACAACGTTGGAAGAGCGCCCATGGGGCAAGGTACCGTCCTTGCTTGGCACCTTGGAGACCTAGGTTCGGTCACTGCCCCTTGACGCGCATAGGTCACATACAGCCCGTTTCTTTGTGCCTGTTTGGCTGCTGTGTGCGCATTTTAATCAAAAGTTCAATAAACAACATGTTGTTCTTCTGTTTAACCCGTGAATGTTGTCTTCTCACCAAAATTTGAATATCTATGTTGGGTTGGACCTCGGCTGACATAGGCTGTGATATGAACAGCCACCTGTGGCGCATACCCCTGGCGGAGCAGTTTGAGTATGAGCTTCATGGGATCGCGTCATCCTTAACCGTGACGTAAAAGAGGAGTGCACCATGTTCGAGGTTTATTATTCTTGTTCGCCATTTACTGATACATGAACTTAGCTGTATACCAAGTGAAGGAGGCAACCAAGGGAGTGCCTAGACGTGGCCGGCAAGACAGATAGATAGATAGATAGATAGATAGATAGATAGATAGATAGATAGATAGATAGATAGATAGATAGATAGATTAAAAATTTCATATAGTGGCCAAGAAATGCTTCGCATACTGAGACATAAGAGTGCGTCCGCTTTTTCAAAAATGAATTTCAAAACATTGTAGCGAGACATGAAGGACAGTGTAAGGAGGTAAGATTGCCGTTTCGTGTTTTGTTCCCGTCTACTTCTTTGTTCCAAATAGGTGTGTGTGGGGGGGGGGGGGGGGGGGCAAACTGAGCAAATAGTATAAAGCTGTCAAGTGACATAACACGGTCCAGCTATCCTAGCTGTTTTCCTGCGAGTGCCAGATCACACTATCAAATTGCTCTATTTTCACCGAGCATTTGTTATGAGTAATAATAAGGTTGTTGCTTACTACAGTTGTGATAAATAAGGCTGTGCTTCACCATATGGCTCATACGTCAGTGTTCCACACGCGTATTGCAGGCGTGCACCATACGTAATTCAGTATTAGCATTATGTCCACCAAGGGCCTGCCGCAACAGACGTTGAAAACTTGATTAGAACAGATTGTGTTTGTGGTGTGAAGACAATTGAAATTTGGTTAACACAGTTTCATGGAGACACAGTTTTAATTTGAGAATTCTCATGAGAAGACGTTAAAAATGACGAGAATACGAGGGCTCTCCATTACAGGTAGTTAATTATCGCCGTGCGTTCGAAGTGCTTATGCTTATATTCGGAAAATACATAAATTCGCTTTTATCGCAAAAGGGTACAACAAATTCTTTAGAGTGCGGCTTATGTCCTTAAAGGGACCCTGAAACGGTTTTGACGATTTTGTGCAAACATGGTGATCCGGTAGAGCGGGTCACTAGGACCATTACAGGACAGATTTTAGCGCTGTGCGTAAAGTGTGTAATTTACAATAAGGTTTTGAACACGCGTATCGCAAAAGGTCGCAGCGGCTCGCCAAAAAGCGTTTTCAAACGCCCCCGCCATCGAGCGATCGAATGGGAGGTCGCTGATTGGCCCCGACCCAAGTGACGTGCGCGTAATTTTCAAAACCTAGCTGCGAACAACGTGCTTCTACAACGTACTCCTTCGTTTCAGCCAACGGTATCATCGCGGCATCTGGCGGCGTCACACGAGTCGCCGGCGCTCTATTACAGAGGCTAGCACTGCCGAGGCGGGCGACCTCAGTGAGGATATCGGGGCGCTATGTCACTACGGGAGGCTCGGCAGAGCGGCTGACGCGGGAGGCGCTGTCGTCGCTAGCGCGCACTCCGCAGCAGATCGAGTTGAGGAGGAACAGCAGTGGTAAGGAGGAAGGCGACGGAAATAAGCCCATAGCTGCCTTAGCGCATTGTGCTTCGCTTTATTTATGGTGTGAATGATTTCGCAATTGCGTTGCCTAATCAGTGACGCAATGTCAAAAAAACGTTTCAGGGACCCTTTAATACTCATATAAGGCCTAGCCAGAACAAGTCAAAGAATTTTCGGAAGTTTTGGACGGAGGCGTCCCATGGCTGTGAAGGATAGACGATCCAACTCCTACTTTGTCTCCCACATTGATGTAATGTGCCGAGAAACCCAGACATATTTTTATGCCACGCTGTCGCCTCACTGAGCTCTAATTGGTGTTGAAGGCCCGCAAATTGAGTTCACAGAACCTACTCTTAAAGCATTGGCATTCTCATCCAATTACGGATAAAAAGACTACGTCATCTACCGGGTAACTGTCCTGCGTTGATGCGTGCGCCGAATGCCATCGGCTGCACATTGTTTACTCACCAGCAGGCGTAGCCCACCGTCTTCTCCTGAGGTGCAACCAGTAGGCCAATCTCCATTTTGTCGCGCATCTTGGCTTGGCATTGGTTGATCTCTTTGCCGGCTTTGTTCATGCAGGCGATGCTTTTGTGGTAACCTGAGAGAAATGGGCAGGACGAAAAGGCAGGCATGAAGACCTGAGCGCCGTAGAATCGATATAGTTAGGCGTGCTTTTTACACAAAATTGCTCGAGGACACTGAGCAGACAAAGGCGAGTGTGTATAACTTCTCCTATGAGTTTTAAGCGTTTCATCGGCAATTGAAACGTGGCGCAGAAAGTAGGAGAATTTAGTGCAGCGTCCGTGTGACAGAGTGACTTACTTAAGGAACACTAAGAACTTATTTTTCGTAACACTAAGCGCTCTTGTTGTAGCTCTGGCGAGGTGCGCATTATTTTCACTTTCCTGAAAGAACGAATACATTCTACCCTCGTGGAGGCCAACACAACTGCTAATGTTTACTTTTCGCTTTTACGAGCTACTGTTACTCCAAATAACGCCATAATACACAAGAGCGTTACCGATTTCGTCATTATATGTAATTTGTGCACCAGATTATACTTGCCCCCAGGAGATTCACACTGTTGCCTTGGGAAATTTATTTTTGTGCATTAATGCGTAACGCTGTGTGTCTCTTGAAAACCAAATGCTCTATGACTCAACTCAGTAGGTATTCTGTCACATTTCTGGAGCGATAAATCTCGCTGCATTTTCATATTACAGCAAAATGATTGTCGCATATTTCGTTACTGATTCTTTAAAGACTTCAGGGAACTTTCACCGATTGGTATCAGGCACTGGCTTATGCGAAGCAGGCCTCGAGTTGTCGGTGAATATAAACAAAGAATGAATTTTAATTATTTGGGCAGACGGCGGTGTAAGTGATTCTATAGCCATCACCGACCACTGGCCGTCGAGGACAGCATGCATGAGCATCAAATGCCAAAAAACTGTAAAACTGTGAGGTGAGTGCAAAAATTCTCGTAGCGGAGACACCACTGACATTCGGTCGTTCGTATGATCGCCTAGACAGGAGCATACAGTTTCTTTGTTCTAGATGGGTGTACTGAATGAAGCGCGAGACAAGTCATCTAAGTTTGTGCCACGTGACCCACTTTCACTCTGTTCGGTCCCTTCTGTGCAGATCGCCTCGTATTCTTCCTCCATGGACTGCAGAGCTATAATGATCGCCGCTCGCGGGACACCGTCCAAGCAGGTCTTCGCAAACTCCAGAGTGCACGAGATCTGCATCTGAAGGAACCTGCAGGTGAGAGTGCAGGAAATTGTACATATCACGTGAGACACAAAACATTGACTCGCAGGGACACGGAATGCATAGCTGTAGTAATAGTGAGCACCGACTAATACGTTACAGTACACGCATTTGCTGAAGCCATTCCCTCATGGGAAGCCTTGTTGTGTCCGTTGTCAGAATCAGGAAGGAATACATTTTCCTTGTGGTGTTTGCAAGTTGACTGACGGTTGTGCTTACGCACTCTTTCACTCAATGTGCATCTTAGTTGTTAAATTTTGTTCTGCGGTACATGTCCGAGTATATTTCCAGTAATATGAAATCAACAAATCCATGCAGCTTCATTTGAAAAACCACTGCACGCACACTTCTTCGTTGTGTGTGTCACTCCGATTTCTCATTTGTATACGAGGCAAAGTGTACGACCTGGAATCCCTCAGCAGCGCCTAATGGCCGAAGACACAATTTTTTTATGAAATTTGATGACAATTAGAATGTAAAAAATGAGTAAGAGAATGGAAATCAAGATTTTTTTCTAGTATCGAGGCAGAGGGGCCGCCGGAATTGTCTCCCGAAAATAAAAACACTAACTCTTAAGGCATTACAGGGGTGGCATTACAAGAAACACCACGTAATTTTACTTAGCGAAAACAGTGTTAAAGCTTAGTCAGGGATAGTATCAGAAGAGAGTTCTCGATATTGCAAAAACATGAGCAAAGATCAGCTTCCTTGCTGCAGCGTCAAAACTGCGGCAAATTTGCAGCAGTGCGCTTTCATCAATGTCCCCAAGGGGATTCCTTTTTTTCAGCTTGCTTTTCAGCTCTACGCGACACTAAATTTTTTGTACACTCATTGAACTAGATTAGGGAACTAAACTTTCTGCGACTTCGGAATCTTTAGACAAGGTTAGGCCTGATCACTGGATTTAAAAAAAGAGCGAGAGAAAGTGTAATAGAATCATCGACATTCTTTCGGTGCCTGTGGCATCACAGCGATGCGGTGCAAAATCTTCGAGCCGACATGTAACTTTCTATTTCCATTGTCGTTTTTAGGGTGGTTCTCACAGTTTCTTGCGTATTTCCTTCGTACGATTTCCATTCATTCCCATTTGAGAAGGTTAATTGAGGTACCAAAGCCAAAAATTGGCAGTTATGCCAGAATGTCGAAGCAATATTGCAATAGTGGAACAATGGAATACTATACGAATTAATGTGAAATATAATTTCTGCGCTATGTGCTTTGGCAATGCCCACCCCGACTGTGGGATTGCGTCCGGCGCTGACCTGCAGCGTGTATCATGAGCAGCTGCAGGACGGTTTCTGCTTGTGGACATGCGTGCGAGCGCGCGTTTCTTTCAGCGCGACTAGCGTTTCGCGTAGCTCTTTTAACAAAGTTCCGATCAAACGTGAGGCACGTGGAGTGGTGACTCGTGCGCGCTTCTGCGCTCTAGAGACGCCGTCGGCGACTCAGCGATGCGCGAGCTAGGCGTTGTGGACATCACGCTTCGGCTCCTTCGCCGAAGGTAGCTCAGGGAAGGCTGCCGTACTGCCAACTCAAAATGGCACTGATCAATGTCCAGCCGCTTACACTGTAAGGAAAGCTCGGCCTTGTGGCTGAGCGTTCTTAAAGTCGCTAGATATTTCTTTCCGTAAAAAAAAAAAACAAGAAATCTCGGGACTTTAAGTGTTCCGAGGCACCCGCCTGGAGATCCAGGGATCGTGAGCTGCAGTCGACGCCCGGGCGCTTCGTAAATTTTGTGTAGCGTTGCCTTTATTTCTCATTTTGACTTGTATGGACGCACTTGGGTTTATACACGGAGCATGACGGCGGTGTGACGGCGGAAATTTCCCACAACTGCCCATATTGTTGCTGTCGCAATCATAAGTATTGGACATATAAGGTGCGCGTTTAAGAACTGAAACGTAGTTCGGTATACGGTATACCATGCTACCTTCACATATACCATCGTCGGTGGATAGCGCTCTCTAGAGGTAACCCGCGCAAGAGCCTCCACTTGAGGAGAGGGTCCGCTCTATAGAACAAAATGCGACAGGGCGCACCACTGCTGCCTACATACCTTCGCTAATTCAGCTTCCTTTGCCGAGCTTTCCTGACGTTCACTGAACTCCGGTAATTGGCCTGCGTAAGGTCTTGGTTCGAATCCCAAATTGATTCAACCCTGACGACATTTAGTTTCGAATTCATTGCGTCTGCTTTCGCAGTAGGTGGTAGGTGGCACTGCCATTTCTCGCTCGTTATGAATGCAATCGAGAACGAATTTTCTGAGGCACGTCCTCCTTTACGCTTTTCGATTCACGTTCGATACCACGTCACCAGTGTAAATACTTACTTGGTGCATTATTATTGACTGTAAACACAACATAAATAATTAAACAAATAAATAAACAATGCGAACTGATAAGCAACCCTGCGCAGTTTCGAATATTTGAATAGAATGTGGTGCTTCGAGACGGACAACCAATCAAGCATACCCAGTCACGCGGCACAGTAGCTTATATATGAGCCACTTACACGCAGTTTTCTTCGAACTCCTTCCCGTCTTCCGGCAGTGTGGTGACGTTGTTGTACACGAGGTAGTCGGAGCCGCATGCTTGCAGCTGCTCCCTTGTGCAACCAGGCTTGAATGCCAGTTCATCGCAGAAGGCTGGAACGATGTCCCATTTGGTACAATGGGGGAAGGATGAGAAAGTTTGCGGATCGGTTTATTGGAAGAGAACGCAAAGAAATGACATCGCGCTTAAGAAATGCGGGGCTGTGGTTAGCTTTGCAGTACTTGTGTAAAAGGTACTCTTCTAACCGTTTCACGTGAACAAAGCGAAATCACGCAGGATTTTTGTGCGTTGTAGTACACGGCTTTCGGTTGCCTTACAACGACTCCGTTAATAAGAGATAGCGGCGAAGCCTTACTGTAAGTGCCCAGTCAGGCGATCAGGTGCATAACCATAACGCTTAATTGTAATTTTACATCACGACGGCTTCTAGGACAACAGGCGAGATAACTCGGTTTACATTGTCAGTACCAAAACAAAAGTAGTTGAATGAGCTATTTTGATGCTTCCAGAGTGTCGCCAGCAATTTGAGGATACCTAGTCTTTGGCAACCAAATTTATTAGAGTTATAGTTTGAGTGCTTTCGTGATAACAGAAACACGGGGCTTTACGATTTGGCTTATGGCATCATCATCAGCCTGTCTACGCCCACTGCAGGGCAAAGGCCCGTCCCATAGATCTCCGATTATCCCTGTCCTGTGCAAACTGGGTCCAATTTATCCCCGCAAACTTCCTGATCTCATCTGCCCACCTAACTTTCTGCCGCCCCCTGCTACGCTTGCCTTCTCTAGGAATCCACTCCATTACACTTAATGAGCAACGGTTGTCTTGTCTTCGCATTACATGGCCCGCCCAGGCCCATTTCTTCTTCTTAATTTCTATTAGTATGTCCCTAACACGCGTTTGTTCCCTAACCCACACCGCTCTCTCTTGTCCCTTAAGGTTACACCTACCATTTTCCGTTCCATAGCTCGCTGCGTCGTCCTCAATTTAAGCTGAACCCTCTTAGTTAACCTCCAAGTTTCTGCGCCGTAGGTGAGTACAGGTAAGATGCAGCTGTCATACACTTTCCTCTTCAGAGACAATGGTAAGCTACCATTCATTATCTGAGAATGCTTTCCGTATGCACTCCACCACATTCTAATCCTCCTAATCACCTCAGCCTCATGATTCGGATCAGGGGTCACTACCTGGCCTAAGCAGACATATTCACTTACTACTTCCAGTGCCTCGCCAGCTATCTGAAATCGCTGTACTCGCCCAAGGCTATTGAACATTACTTTAGTTTTCTGCATATTAATTTTCAGGCCCACTGTTAGACTTATGGCATAGGTGAATATAAAAGGAGCCTGAATAAGTATGGTTGTTGCCAAAACAGGCTCTGCTGGACTACCCGTCTGATCACGACAAACTGTTCGCAGAACAACGGGAGCTTCAAGAATCCTTATTCTTACCTAAAGCAATTTGCATAGAAATGATCGCTCGAGCGTTCGCTGGCCTCCCTCGCTTTGCACTCTTCATCATGAATGTTTCACACAGTTGTTTTTAGAAATTTGAAGGCCACAATATTGTTGCAACTTTCCTGCACTATAATTGAGAATCATGATGATTCGTAGCTGGGCTCGTTGGTTCAGCAATTGGGAAAAATTTGAAACCGGACACCGATTAGCTCATGCAACGCTGGACAAGCGCTAATTCCCTGCTGTATGTGTTGTGTCCTGCTCCCCATTAGCGCTGTGCAAGTTTGTATCCTAGCGAAGAGAGCGACCGCAATTACAAATAATTTTCCGGCGTCTTAATGCACTACTAAATTGCTGCGAAATAAAAAACAGAACGAACACGTGTATGCGTTTTGTGCGCACATTCAATAAATGCAGATAACGAAAAACGAGCCGTGTGGAGCAGCTCACCGTGTGAAAGCTTCACAACCGAGCCATTATAATGACTTAAGTGGTGCTTTAATGTCATCAGCCTGTAAGACTCCTCGAATGACGTCAGTTCCTTAGCACAGTAAAATATCCGGAATGTCCAGGGCGCGTTGCATCTGCATATGTGTTGGTAGGCATGTTTACAAGACCTACATGTTTGCCTTGCATAATGTCAGAAACAATTCATGAATAACGTATAACAGCACAAACTTGCGGTAGCAAGCGACTAGGTGTTGGCTTAAAGAACTTGAGGTCGCGGGGATCGAATCCCGACCATGGCGAACGCGTTTTGATGGAGGCGAAAAGCAATAACCAGACGACCGTGTACTTAAATTTAGGTGGAAGTGCAAGAACCAGAGGCGGTCAAAATCACACCGGATCCCTCAATTAAGAGGCGTGGCTCATGATTATAGCTAGTTTTCCCACGTAAGATCCACGTGCAAATTATGAATAATATTTTACATAGAAATTATCAATGATAAATGACGTGCAGAGATTACTAGCACGAGACTTAACACTGCAGCATCGATGATGCAACAAACGTGTAGCTATCACCCTTTTGCCGAATAAGTCCGCATACTGCATATTGGCATCGCATCTCAATCCGCATTCAATAAGCGTTCAAGATATCCGACTACTTCGGAAAAAGCGCGTAGGCTGCTGCAGGTTGTATGTAGCGGCTTACGCATACCGCTAGAATTTCAATCCCCTGTAGGATCAAAGTAAATGGAATCATTAAGAAATTATGCGCATGATTAGGATTGCCCAGCAGATGGCACGGTGAGATTGCCAGTGGTCTTAAAACATTCAGTTGACATGTTTATTTACACAGGAATAGCAACACAAACACAAAACAACTTGTGCCTCAATGTTCTGCGAAAAAAGTGCACAACATTCGGCGCCTCTCTCCAGCCTGATCCAATAAAACCTGAACAAATCGGCGAGATAGACTTTTTGTTTTACTTGCGGTCTACTATACAACCTTTTGCTGCTTTATTAACCATTCCTTGAAAGGCGAAGGTATAATTCTCGCGTTTGTGTGGGAATGCATATTTAGGAGCAAGTATTAACTCCTGCCCCAGTTTTAGAACATGTTCTTGGTTTACACGTTTACCTGCCGAATCTTAAAGTCAATGCCGTAAATGCCGATTTTTAAATCCAAACTGCATATACACGAAATACGATATTAACAACTAAAATCGCATCCTTACCGGCGTAGAAGGTCAAAACGGGCAAGAGAACGAGCCATCTCGGGGTGTGCATCGCGCCCGGCTTCTGTAATCGCAAGTTTTCCTATGCAACCGACCGCGCGGCATCAGTTCTGCAGAGCTCTGGACGCCTAAGCTCACTTACAGATTTGAGGAAACAACAAAATCTTTTTACTCGTTTGTTTTGCAAGTCCGTGTGCGGGTCGACGCAGCAAAAATGAAATCAGACATACAACAACAACAACACAAAGACTATAGCCGTGCCGGCGTTGCGGCAATCATTTTTGTTGCGGCGATTACCTTACCCTTAAGCACTGCCCGGTGAGCATCAAGACTTCGGGGAGTTTTCCTCGTCTTGAATACGCGGCGGCACGACTTTCCCCGTCCGGCGATCGGTGCGTCAACGTAGCGAAGAGGAGATGGATTCAGTTACATTACTCCGTTCTATTCAATTCATTCAGATTATTGTATTTTCATTGGCATGTCACAGTACTTCTGAGGTAATCCCCTTATACTTTTCGCGTCTTGGTCAATCCCCCAGAGTGGGAATTTGCCAGAGCAAAGGCTACAACAACAACAACAACAACAACAACAACAACAACGAAGACGACGACGACGACGACGACCACGACGACGACGACAACAACAAACAACGACCTTAAGCTGGGTGTGATCTGGGCCGCGGCAGTCTGATTTTCAATGGAGGCACCATCTACAAGCCGTTATACCGCGCATCGTATGGAGCCTCGGATGGCAAGAATTTGCCGAGCTCGCCGCTATGAAATGCCATATGATCATGTGGCATTAAATAACATGTTGAGGCCCTAGTTGGTGCATGAGTTGGTGCAGTGCCTGTCCTGTGCCCTTTCTCCCTAGTGTGTTCCGTTATGCTTTCCCGCTCACAATATTTGTTGATCACGTGGCAGTTTTGGCGCGTATATTACCGGCAATTATTGCATATATCGGTCACATTATGCGTTTCGCCTTGACGAATGTGAGCGTACTTGACTCTTACTTAATATCAATAGTGCGAATATTTTCGAAACTGTTCAAAAGCCCCGAATAGATCAAGTCCCACGCGATCACGCGAAATATTCCTTGAAAAGGGTGAATCAATTCTACGTGACTGAGAAAACTTGAATGATGAGAAACGGATAGTTGTAAAAACACTAGCTGTGAAACGGCCGGTAGTGGTCCTATAGTCAGTGAGAATAAAGCATTTAGCTGGAAAAGAAAATCTGCTGTAAAAGTAAATGATTGCAATTATAGAAAGCCTCGGGGTATTTTTTTTAAATCGAAGTAAGCTTCTATTGTTTCAGAAGTGTCGGCGTCAGTGGTGCAGTACGAGCAAAACGATCCTCTCTTCCTCTTTCCTTTCACCTTTCAATCTCCCCCGTCCCCTTCCCCTCGTGCAGGGTAGTATACCGGTTGTCCTACACTGGTTTACATCCCTGCCTTTCCCTCTCTATTTTTTCTTTCCTTCCTTCATCGTGAAAGTAGTGTGAGCTTGCTTCTTTCTCCTCTCGCGCATGCGCCGGCATCGTACCGTAACACAGTTTGCAAAAGAAGAGAGGAAGAAAGAGAGATATAAAGAAAGGAAGAGAGAGCGGGAAAGATAGAAAGAGAGAGGGATAAAGAGAAACAGAAAGAGAGAAGCACAGAGAGAAAAAGAAGCTGATTGAAAAATAGAAAATAGAGACCGAAAGAGCAAAGAAAAATGAAGGAAGAGAAAGCTCGCGGATTCCAGATATTGTGAGAATTGACCTCATGCGAAACATGCAGTGAGTTGAGCGTATGCCGAACTACTTTGGTATTCAGCCAAGAGTTAAGAGCGCGATCGACGTCCATGTCCTAAAAGGAGCTCGAGCACCAAAACCCCAACTGTTGATACTATAGGTGTCGTTGAAATATGTAATCGATGGGAAGAGCAGCGGTGGACTAGATAGAGTACTCGCTTGGCACCTCGTTGTAGCGGGGTTGGTGCCCACCCTTCTGAAGCTCTTGAGGTGGGTAGACGCTTGTCCCCGTCTGTCGGCTTGTATGTGCATCATTCCACTCGCAAGCTACGACAAACGGTATGTCTTTCTCTTGTTTAGCCAAGGCAAAGTGTGCTGTAATGGAATTGTGAGTCAATTTTGGTTGGTGTCTGAGTAGCATAAGCTCCAATCGTTACAGTCAATCATCTGTGGCGTATAGCGACGTAAACCAGGCTGGACACTACGGGTACGAGCTACACGTTGAAGTTGAAGTTTATTTCACCACATTTTTACATTATTTACATGTATTTATAGTGTTACATGAAATGAAGATACAATGTGGCGCGGAATGCGGGGAAAAAGCTGCGATATAAACGCAGCTTGACTAGCCCCACATCCCAGCAATACATGGCAATAAAAGTGAAAACATTTGTGAAGTCATCTAAAACAAGTAAACAGAAACAGATATGTAGTTAAATTGGCACAATAAGAAATGACATTACATACTAAAAGAAAATGCAGATAGGATTTCACTTCCAGAAGAAATACAAAAAGAAAGTACAAAGAAGCGTATAAAAAATTTCTTTTGTTGCATCATGTTAGTTAAAAGGACTGAACATATCTTCTCGCGAAGGAAGGTGCAGTTGTTCCAATGAAAAATTGAATTTGTTGAGTGTGTTTGGGAGTGAATGTTTAAGCATTTGAAGAGCATAACACGTGATTGTATTATCGGTAATGGCGGAAAACGAGAGGAGTGTATGATTTCAGTGATGTATGTGTAGATCACTCATTCGTGATTGCCATATATTGACACCCTACCATCGCGATGTTGGTATGCACCAAGTGAACGAGACGACCGGAAGAACCGGAAGAAATACGGTGAAAGTTGTTCAAGTTCGCCAAGAAATGCTTCGCATTGAAAAGGAAATGAACCCACATGCCATCTTTCGCTTTTCACCGGTTTCCTCGTGC